>JANAVB010028395.1:2447473-2474973 GCA_029216955.1 Iris pallida
TATTCATAAAATACAAGCTATGAAAGAGCCATACGTCTCGGCATATGCGACCAAGAAGTGATCTCATGCGGCTGGGGAGGGAGCAGTCTAAGCGCATCGGGATGGAAGGGTCATGCGGCTGGCGGAGGGAGTCGGGTTCATGCGGCTGGGAAAAGAAATCCATGCGGGTCGGAGGAATTAAGAGCCCATGCGGCTCGGAATAAGAGCAGCTCATGTGGCTGGCGGAGGCAGTAGAACATATGCGGCTAGCGGGGGACAGGTCTCATGCGGCTGAAGGGGATGAGTCCTTATACGGCTGGAAAAATGACTAGTCCCCATGCGGCCAGGGAATGATAGTTGCATATGCGGCTAAAAATGACGGGCACATATGCGGCTGGCGAGGAAACCGAGCCTATGCGGCTGGCGGAGCAGTGGAGCCTATGCGGCTGGCGGGTTGAGGGTCCAAGCGGCTCGAACGAATCCGGGTCATGCGGTTAGGTCCATGCAATAGTGCATGCGGCTGTAACTGACTTGCCACATGAATGTTCATGCGGTCAAGTGCTGCCATGCGGCTCGGGACTGTGCTTCTTCTCCAAATTTCTGAGAAGAAGTACACCATGAAGCTATGGCTTTCAAGCTGTATAAAACCTTCATCCGAAGTCCAAATCTGAACTTCCATAGGTCAAAACGGGGCAGAATGAAATGCTCTACAACATAGAACTATCAAAACTTGGAAATAACAATGCTAAGTAGATCAAAACCCAAAAATTCTGAAAATACTATAAACTTAGATCTACACAAATTTAACCATGGAAATTGAAAACACCAAGTACTAAAGAGTATTAGAATCTCGAGAGGAAGAGAATGGAACAATAAAACGAAGTTCCTTCGTGAAGCAAGCTGCACTTGCCTAAGCTCTCTTCGTGGTAGGTGAGGAATTAATGGAGGAAAGAAGAAGAGTAATAAAGTGAGAGAAGGAAGTGGGGATTAATAAATGGTAGTGGTGGTGGTAGGTAGTGTTTGCCATTAAAATTCTTTGATTGTAAATTTTAATACAAACAGAACAGTATTACAATATAGGACTTAGACGTAGTCCTAGGAGTACACTTTTGTTTAATCTGGGTTCCTTGTGCCAATGGAGTGAGTGGTAGTGCGTTGACTCCGTTGACGATCTGACGACGGTTATCGGTTCTCTGAAGGTCTGGATTGCTCTGGGTGCTGGAGCTTGCTGAGAAGAGGAAGATGTTGAGTGTCTGTATCTGCCTCTCTGGTGTTGTGAAGTCTCTGTCTGTTCGCTGTGGAGGTTGATATGTATGCACGTAGATTGGTCCGTGTGTGTGTAAAAGAAGGAGATGATCCCTTTATTTATAGTTTTGCAGGCTGGCTGCTCAAGCACGCATATGTAGGATACGCCTGTACGCGGGGACGCCATGTGTTGATTGCTGATGGAGGCGCATGGACGATGTGCCCTGATCGAGGGGGTTGACTTCTTCATGTTGCTGTTATGAACCGGCACGTAGCGGAGAAGAAGATCTTTCTGTTGTTGAGATCTTGGATGAGTTGAGTCAAAGGACACGTGTCGTCGACCCCTGGCTCGGAGATCTCGGATTTGGTGGAGGGAATGACCTGGTAAGATGCACCAGAGATTGGGCGCATGAGGAGACTTTGGCTTGTAACCTTTAGGAGTCACGGACCATCCTGGGCGCATGGCTTTTGAGGCGCATGCAGAGAATCAGTAGTGACTTTACTCCTGTCTTTTGGGCTCAGGGAGAAGTCTGGGGCGCATGGCTTTTGAGGCACATGGAGAGTTGTAACAGTGACTTTCCTTCTGTCTTTAGGGATCAGTGAAAAGTCTGAGGCGCACAGCTTTTGAGGCGTATACAGATTTGGGCGCATGGCCGCGGAGGCGCATGCGAGATGGTTGGGTGGCCACGTGGCAGTAGCTGTCGGAGGGAAGTAATGATGATACTGACATTGGCGATGCTTCGTCTTGTGAAAAAGCTGTCGACTGCTCAGACTTTGGGAGGCGTGCTGCCAACTTTGTCAGTTCAACATTTAATGTTTGTGACATTCGATGGACAGCTGAGTGGGTGCGTCGGTTGGCATTCCACTAGGCGTATGGGGACGCATGGGGGCGCATCCCATGTGATGCGCTTGGTACTGAAGGACGCGTCTGTATAATACGCTTGATGTTGAAGGGTACGTCTGTGTGATGCACGGTCTGGCCGGCGCATCCGCTTCTTGAGACATCTTTGATGGTGCAACTGTTACGTTCTTCGAGTGCTTTAAATAGCCATTTTGACTTGGCTGAATTCGAAGCATCCGGTTCATCCATTTAATGCAAATTTATTGCAAGGAATTCGGAGAGCCATCTACTTGGCGCATGGGTTTGATTTGCCCGGTCTATAAATAGTGGCATGAAGAGAGAGTTGGCCCCTCGTTCTCTCACGTCTTTCCGACATGAACTTGTGTACTCGAATACATTCTGTTGACGAGATGCTCCCGAGGGTGAAGATGCGACGTAGTATCTTCATTGATGCACTTGAAGGTGACTGTTACATCCAAAAGTCGGAGTCGAGGGCTTCCGAGGCAGGCGGAAGGTGCCTGTTGCATCCAAAGATAAGGATGCTCGGGCATCGTCTTCGTTATTCCGGAAGAGCCGTAGATCAGAATGGCGGTGCTAGGCTCTTTCTTCCTTCAAAGTGGGCGTTGGCCACTCTGGTTGTGTTGAAAGCTGCTCCTTTAACCGCGGTTTCGATCACGGTCTTCCTTCACCTTTGGAGGCTCTTTCGAAGCCTCCCCTGGCCACAGATTTGCTGTACTCTTCTCTTCCTTGGTTCCAGCCAGAGGGTTAAATGCTTCATTAGTCGAAGCATTTATCAGATGAGCCTGGCTGGAAGAGCGGCACATAACTGGACTACTGAAGGGATGCACATAACTGGGGATGCACATAACTGAGCTGCTGAAAAGGATGCGCCTTGCTGAGGGCGCATGGTGGGATGCGCCTGGCTGAGGGCGCATGTTGATTGCTGTACCTACTTGAGGGCGCATGGTGGCTGCTGGCTGTAGACTTAGGATCCTTTCTTTGTAGAAATTCTCCTTTGTACAATCTCTCTTCAGACATGTAATAGACTTTTATATGTTAAATAAAAAGTCCTATTTCAATGTCTATATTTGTTACTTTTTGCTGTGAAGCACTTTGTCCAAGCTCTGGCACATGTAGTCTGGCGTATAGACTTTCTGGTTCTGAAATTCCATGCTTCTACAAGACCCCCTTCAAAGTTTTCAAAACTTTTGGATAAGTTTTGGAATACTTTAAAAAAGAAGCATGGTGGTGGAGGCGCATGACCGTCGGGGCGCATAGATACTCCGTGCATCAGTGATGGGGCGCATGCTCCTCTCAGTTAGTACAAATGATGATGCCTCGGTAACCGAAAAAGATTAATGATGATCTTTTTTGGTTTTATTTATGGTTATCTCTTCACAGAACCCGAGACGATGGCTGAGATCACACATCATCGGTTCACGCGTGCGACCAAGCCCTATAAATAGGCGAGAGATGGAGAGAAAGAGTTCTTCTTCTCCTTGCTTTTGCTTTCTTTAGAGTTCTTCTTCAAAAACCCTAACTTTTCTTCTCTCAAAGAAATGGCTCCCAAGACTCCTCGCGGCAGTGCTGGCAAGGGAAAGGAGCCTGTGAAAGCTGCAGCGGCCGATATTCCCCGTCGGCCTGTCGAAGTTCGGCCGGAGGTGATTGGTAAGTTTTGTTTTACGCACACCAACGCACATAGACCTTGAGTCTTTTGATGATATGCCGAGGTTTTTGCCGCCGACGCGCATGGGTTTAAGCCCTGAAGATGCGCCGAGGCTCTACTGCTGACGCACATGGGTTTAGACCCTGATGATGCGCCGAAGCACTACCGCTGATGAGCATGGGTTTAGACCCTAATGATGCGCCGAAGCACTGCTGCCGCGCATGGACACACACCCTGATGATGCGCTGAAGCTCCGCTGCTGATGCGTATGGGTTTCTACCCTGATGATGCGCCGAAGCTTTCGGACGCGCTATGCGCTTTTGATGAGGCTCAGATTCTTTTGTTATTTCTAACATTTTTCGAATCTTTGCTAGTGTCGATGCCTATCCCACTCTTGAATGAAGTGCTCCTGGACGCTGTCCTCTGCCAGATGGGAGTAGATTATAACGAGGAAGTGATAAACCCTGCTCAAGCCGCTATTATGCTGGACCAGCATCCCAAAAGAATGACTCAAATTCGGGAACAGCAGTATGGGTTCCTCAAACGGATGATGGAGCATAGAGTTTTAAAATCTGCCACATCTGATAAAGTGACCTTCTTGAAGCCTGAGTTCCTGTTTGGGGACCGCCTTACTTCTACTGAAGCAACAGTGTTGAAGGTCAAGGAAGACTGGTTTTTCATAGCAAAAGGAGTGTATATGACCGTTAAGCAACTTGAACGTCAATGGCCTTTGATGGCCTTCTGTCGTCTTGCTTCCAAGAGGAGGATGTCTTGGGATCTTACTCCCTCTCAGGGGGGGCGGTGACTGGCATCATCAAAATTGAATCAACCTCCGATCAGAAAGATACTTTGACCGCAGTGCGGTCTGGGTCTTCTTTCACCTGGCGGACTCTACGCCCTGGAAGCATTTACAGTGATGTTCCCCTTGATACATTTGCCCATAGTGCCTTGACTTTTGCATATCGCATGCTGTTGATGGAACACTCATACCCGAAAGGAGAGTTTCGGGTAGAGGGTTGGTGTCATTATGTTTCCAAATGGGATAAACTGACACTCTGGGTTTTGTCGCGGTTCCAGACTGAGCTCCAAGAAATTGGGCTGACTGCCGTGATTTGTGCCACCCAGGCAGGTGTTGACATTAACAGGCATATGTTCCTCGCACTCTTAGAGATGTTTGATATCCATACCGGGACCTTTTTTACTCCGATGGGGGAGTTAGGGCTCGCACTTCATGAGATGTATAAGGTATCAAAGCTCCCTTGGGGATCGGAACCCTATGAAGAGTATTTTTCGACCAACGAAGAGTTTCAAGTCCTGGGGGACAAGGCTGAGGAGATGACGGCCGTCTTTAAGGAAGTGGCTAGTCATCATTACTATAGGCAGAAGAGGGACAAGAGCGGATTGCAGCCTCATGTGACCGCTTGGAGAGATTACGTCTTTAGGCAAGATAAGGGGGATCCCTCGTAATTCTCTACCCCGCCGGCGCTTTCTCATAGTGAAGTGCTCTCTGAGATGAGCAGGTTATATGAGAAGAATCCCCGAGAAAACGAGGACCAGCAGTCTGATGAACGTTCCTACAGCTGTTTCTGGCATCTTGCTCATCGAATGTCGTCAAAAGCAGTATTGGTCGCGTATCTCATGGTTTGGCTTCGGGATTATGTCTTCCCGGGCAGATCCGGCTCTGTAGAGAGAGTGAACCGGCACTTGATCCTGCCAGCTGTGAAGTTGGTCTTTGGCCGGCGCCTGGCTCTACTCCCCGCAATGGTATGTAATTTACTGCGAGGTTTACGCGAGTTCGCGGGAAATGTGATTCATGACCGAGGTCGAAAAGATAACTTCCCGCGTACTGAACTACCGTTTCACTATTTGATGGGGTGGTTAATTTTACACCATCCTAACGTAATGAGTCCGGGTTCAGAAGAAGACTACAGGGCCGGAGATGCATTCCTCCACCGTTTCTACCAGAGGAGTTGGTCGCACACTGGCGTCCCTGTTTGCAGAAGGGTTTTATCCTATCTTCAGGGATGGGAGATCACCAAAGTTGGTCCGATCTTCTTGGATTTTGAGGCCAACGAAGACTTAAGGGATTCAGGTGAAGACGCCACCGCCCTGCCTCCGTGGGGATTCTGCTGGTTGCGGAGTATTCGGCCATCCCACCTGGTGTACCGGAACATGAATCAGTGCTTCCTGGAACCGTATTTACCGAGCTACTTTGCACGTCAATTCGGTTATGCGCAGCTGATGTTGGACAATCCCAGTATCACCCTGGGTATGCTGCAAGTTTGTTGGATGACGCACGAGCTTTGCATTACTATAATGTTGGATGTACCGAAGCTCGCTTTACGCTGCCTGCCCAGGATCTGCGGCCGCCCATTCTTTACTCAGCCGCCAAGTTTTACTGTGTTATGGCTGCCGCGCCTTCCGGGTATGATAGGGAGACGAGTCTCGTTGCAGGTACCCCGTTAGCGGTAACTGGGCATGTATCGGCTAGGGCTCGACCACACCGTCCACCAGGGGTGGGTCAGGCTGTACCTTCGGTTGATCAACCGAAACGGCGTGCAGATGCAGGGGCTAGATCTCTTGCGTCAAAGAAGCTAAAGAAGATATCGTCACCGACGGTGTCATCGAATTCAGCATCTGCAGCGGTAAGGATGCCCTACATAGTCTGGTTTGGGTTCAACATTTTATGTAATCAATGCTTCCCTTTTGTACAGGAGCCGCTAAAAAGAAAGCCTCGTACTCCAAAATCTGGTGGGAGCAGGCCAAAGGAGATGGCGGGTTCGTCTGAAATGTGCATCCCGCCGACTATGATGTCTCCTATGAAGGAAAATCCGGAGGATGTTGTTGTCGTGAAGATTCCAGCGTCCCCGGATTATGTCAGAAGGGAAACTGAGGATGCAGCAGCTTCCGAGATGATAAAGACCGCGGCTGGGGCCTTGGATGCCGAGGGTCCAGCAGACACGAGGCTTCCTGGTGATGATGTGGGGTGGAGTTCGTCGTCTTCGGATGACGTTGCTCCAGAGTTGCAAGAGCCTGTTGCGGGGGCAACAGATATGATTGAAACAGAGGAGAGGGTTGATTCCCCTCCTTGTTATGATGATGGGAGGTCGACTGCATTATTGCCAAGCCCTACCCCAGACCCAGCGGCGGAAGCTGAGGTGGCTACCAATCAGGAGGTAGTGACAGATCCTGTCCCTGTAGAGGGATTTGATGAAGAGACTCGTCTGACGGTCCCGACTCCTGGGGCGGGTCAGGAGACAAGTGTTGATCTCTCCGTTCTACCGGGGGAGGTATTGGCTGTTGATAGCGCATTGGGGACTGGAGAGGTGGTCGCTGACATCGGTGGTACTTCCAAGTTCGGGAAGGGTAAGGGTGTGATGGAACCCTCTGTTGCTCCTTCCACTTGGGGTACTATCTCGACACCTGTGCCGGCTCTTTTTGCTCCCTTGGCTCCTCGGGCTAGTAGTCCAGCCCCTGTTGATGAAGAGCCTATTGATGCCGAGGTTCAAGCCTCGCAGGTTGAGGTTGGCGGGTCTTCTTACGGTCCTCCAACTGGGGTAGCTCCTCCAACTCCTGTCATGACACCACAGGTGCTGGCGGACGCAGATGAATATGTGAGATTCATCGTTGAGGCGGTGTACAAAATGCTGCAGAGGGGGGTGTCGGCAGTGATGGACGCCAATGGGAGCTTTGCGACGGCAAGAACTCTGGCATTGCCTCATATCAACTTGATCCGTGTTCACCCGGGCCACGAGCATATGGCCGACATTCTGGAAGCCACGGTGGCTAAGTTGGACCAGCGGCTTTCTGAATTAGGGTGCATCCATCGGAATGACCTCTCCGTCCTGATAGATACGGAGAAGAAGAAGTTGCTCGCCGAGACCGTATCTTCCTACCAGGCCACTATGAGTGTCTGGGAACGCGAAGTGTCTGAGACTGAAGCTGTAGTGGAGCGGTTATCTCAGTCTACATGGGAGACAGTGGAGACGCGAGATGCGTTAGACGCAAATATCGTGAAGATTGACGCACAGATGCGCCGCCTTGAGGATCAGCGGGCCCGACTCCTATCGGACGCTGAACGTGTCCAGGCTGAACACGTAGCATTCAAGAAGGAGGAAGCAGCTTTCACTCTCCGAGCTCTTACCTTGGCTTAGCAGAGACAGCAGCTTGATGAGAAGCACGAGAATGAAACTTCTGCTGAGGCTGTCGAAGCGATGCGTCGAGAAGCTGAACGTCGAGTCTTGGCGACTGTGGAGACTCGGACGGCAGACAAACGCCGAATTGCAGAGCTTTCCGCCAACCCTGGGGATATTTAGGGCTTGTAGTCTCTGCTTTTTGTATTTTTGCAACTCTTGCTGGGGATGGTGTAATCCTTTACTCTCCCTTTTTTTTAGAAATAATAAAAAAGTTTACCATTTCCTGTGATGCGTTCATTTTTGCTTGTCATAAACTTTGATGATTTGTGTGGACCTATTATCTTTTGCGTACCTTGGTTTTAGGTACAGATAATAAGTTTGAAGGACCCAATGTATTTGCTCAGAGGTAATATGGACGTGGCAAATATGGGGTTCAAATGATAGAATCTTCCTACTCAGCGGTGTTATGAACGTGGTAGGAATGACTCTGGGAGATGCACGGAACTACTCAAAGGTAATGTGGACGTGGAAGTTCTGCGATCGATGTATGGCAACGCGAGGGTTGTCTGTACGGGATGTTTACTCAAAGGTAATGTGGATGTGGTAAACATGAAGGATAGCGTAGTCTTACGGGGTGTAAGATTCCGCCTTGTAGGGTGTAGGGGGACAATTCAGAGGTGATGTGGACGTGGTTGTCCTGCTACTGGAGGATGCTACGGAACAACTGGGTTCCGGAAGCGTATGATTTTGTGGAATAGAAGTACATGTCTGAAAAGATGTCAAGAGTAGTACTTCTTTAGGAACTTGCCGTTGATGGGCATCATGAACAATTCCCCATTGGGTTTGGCGAGACGGTAAGCGCCGTTTGAGTATACCGTCTCGATGATGAAAGGTCCTTCCCATTTGGGCTCGAACTTTCCTGGTGTTTTATGAGTCAACACCATCGGCCTCCTGACTGCCAGGACCAGGTCGCCAACTTGGAAAGTCCTCTACTTGACGTTCTTGTTGAAAGCCTGTGATATACGGGCTTGGTAGAGTTCGATGCATTGTTGAGCTAGGAGACGCTTTTCGTCAAGTGCCTCCAGTTCCCGCAGACGACGACGTTGATTGTCCTCTTCTGTGAGTTGGTTTGTGATTCCTACGCGGAGTGAGGGTATCTGAATCTCGAGAGGCAGTACCGCTTCGCTCCCGTAGACCAAGGAGAATGGTGTGTTGCCTGTCGGGGTCCGTACCGTTGTGCGGTAAGCCCAAAGACATTCGCCAAGCTTTTTATCCGAGTCGCATTTGTTAGATGAGACGACCTTTTTGAGTAGCCTGACAATAGTTTTGTTGAATGCCTCTGCCAATCCGTTTGCTGCCGGATTATAGGCGGTTGATGCCACATTTTGAATAAGATTCTTGTCACAGAATCGGCTGAAGACATGGCTGATGAACTGAGGACCATTATCGTGGATAATCCTCCGAGGTACCCTGAAACGGTAGATGACGTGGTGCTTGATGAAGCTGATCACCCTGGAGCTTTTCACTTCTGCCAGAGGAACTGCTTCTGCCCATTTGGAGAAGTAGTCGGTGATTGCTAGGATGAAGCGGTGTCCTCTCGATGAAGGAGGGGTGATTGGTCCCACAATGTCCATTTCCCAAGCTTCGAAGGGCCAGGAGGCGACTGTAGGATGTAGTGATTCGGACGGTATATGAATGAAGTCTGCGTGCAGCTGGCACGCATGGCACTTCTTAGCATATTCAACAGCGTTAGCGGCCATGGTCGGCCAATAATAGTCCATGCGTCGCAGTCGATCCTGCAACTTAGGACCGGACTGATGGGCCCCGCAGGTTCCATCATGAGCTTCTCGAAGGGCTTCGGCTGCTTCTTCGTTAGACAAACATCGAAGGAGAAGTCCATCGTAGGAGCGTCGGTACAGCATTTTAGTAGCCGTGTCGTAGTAGAATCAAAGAGAGCGTCTCCTGAGCGAGACAGCTTCTTTCGGGTCCTCTGGTAGAATTCCGTAGACAGCGAAGTCGATGAACGGGAATCTCCAATCCCGAACATTAACACCGGCACCCGCTGACATGGCGTGGGCCACTTGTGAGCGCAGGTTGTTTTTAGGGCAGACCAAGTCTCGACCCACTACCGTGATGTAGTGTTGAGTTCCGAGGGGTACCGCCAAAGAGGCTGCGAGGCCAGCCAGAGCATCGGCCTCTAGATTTTGTAGACGAGGTACGTGTTCGATGAAGAACCCAGTGAAGGTTGAAATGATGTTCAATACAACTTTATGGTAGGGGATCAAATCTTCATGACGAACCTCGTATTGCCCTCTGATCTGATTTACGACGAGCTTTGAGTCGCCGTAGGCTTCCAAATGTTTTACCCCCAGCTGTTGTGCTAGTTGGAGTCCTATAATAAGCATGTTGTACTCGGCCACGTTGTTGGAGCACGGCTTCGAAAGGGAGTAAGCACGCTGGATGACCAGCTGATCGGGAGAGACTAATACCATCCCCACTCCTGCGACGATTTGGCCTTTGGGGCCTGTTCTTGAAGCGCCATCGAAAAACATCCGCCAAACGGAGCCTTCTTCGGTGACGTTTGATTCTTGGACCTCATCCGGGATGTCTTCATAGAGCCTTGAGGACTCCGGGATGGGGTGTACAGCTAAGAAGTCGGCCAGAGCTTGACCCTTAACAGCCTTCTGTGGAACGAATACCATGTTGTATGGCGTTAGCAAGATCGCCCACGTGGCCAGCCTGGAGTTCAATGATCCTGGCTTTGTCATGAGGACCCTGAGCGGATTGACTCGGGAAATGACATGAAGTGTCTGGCCCGAGACATAATGACGAGTCTTTTGGATGGCAAATACCAGAGCCAAGCACCCATTTTCAACGGGATTGTACCGGTGTTCGGCCCCGATCAGAGTTCGGCTGAGGTAGTAAATTGCTTGCTCATAGCCTGTGTCACTGTCCTGAGCTAGCAGGGCGCCGAGGGAATGATCCATGGCACGGACGTAGAGGAGGAATGGTTTGCCGGCGACGGGTGCCACCAGAACTGGAGGGCTCGTCAGGTAGGCTTTGATGTCGTCGAAAGCCTTTTGGCATTCCTCTGTCCAGACGTAAGAAACTCCCTTCTTCATGAGCTGGGTGAAGGGTTGACATTTGCCGGAAAGGTTTGCTATGAACCTCCGGATGTACGTCAGACGCCCCTGTAGGCCTCGAAGTTCTCGAAGATTTTTCGGAGGGTCCATATCAAGAATTGCTTTGGTCTTCTCGGGATCGACATGAATGCCTTTCGCCGTGATGATAAAGCCCAAGAACTTTTTGCTCGAAACCCCAAGAAAGGATTTAGCGGGATTCATCTTGAGTTGATGCGCCCGCATGAGGTTGAAGACTGTCTTGAGGTCTTGCAGGTGATCTCCTTTGAGACGGCTCTTGACTGCGATGTCGTCGACATAGCATTCGACTGTCTTGCAAAGGTGTTGACGGAAAATGGTGCTCATAGCGCGTTGGTATATCGTACCAGCATTCTTCAAGCCGAAGGGCATCACTGTGTAGCAAAAAATGCCCTTTGGAGTCCTGAATGACGTATGTTTTGCGTCATCGGGGAACATCTTGATCTGGTTGTAGCCCGAATACCCGTCCATGAAAGACATGCGCTCGAAGCCACACGTGTTGTCGATCATCACGTCCGTGATTGGAAGCGGGAATTCGTCCTTCGGGCAAGCAGAGTTGAGGTCTCTGAAGTCGATACAGACTCGTATCTTCTCATTCTTCTTGGTGACGGGGACGACGTTGGCTACCCAATCTGGGTTTTGCTCTTCACGGATGAAGCCGCTAGTCAAGAGTTTGTCTACCTCCTGATCGATGGCGTTCATGATGTCCAGACGGAAGCGCCGCTATTGTTGCTTGATAGGCTTGGCATCAGGCAAGATGTTCAACCTATGCATCGCAATTTGGGGATCAAGTCCCGGCATATCTTCGTAGCTCCAGGCAAAGACGTCGATATACTCTTTAGCCAGCTGGATTAAAGATTCTCGGTCTTCTCCTTTTAGGCTTTTGCTGACGAAGATGGGTTTGGAAGAAGATCCATCCCCAAGGTCGATCTGCTCGACTTCGTCTTCGGTAGGAGGTTCACATAATTTAAAACGAGACTCCCATTGTTGTCCCAGGCGTTGAGCCCAGGGTTCTTCTTCGAAGAATTCCGGCGCTTGGTCTTCACCTTCTTCTTGTGCAGATGTCATGTTGGCTGACAGTACTCTTTTGAAGACAGATCCGATACTGGAATCGGAATCCCACGTTGACGCTTCAGATGAGTGAGAATGTTCAACTTCCTCTGCGTCTGAACTCTCTGAAGTTGACGGCGGCGTGACATAGCCTACCCCCCGTCGAGTTTTGTTGTAGTAGTCCTGCGGCTTTCCTTTAGGTGTTGGAAGCCGGAGAGGGAGACGTCGACCTTTGCCGTAGTTCAGGCCTTTGTCGCTTTTTAGGTCGTAATCCATCTTTTGGATGAGGTACTTTGCCTTGTCCGTGTACCGATAGAGTTGCATTCTGCCGACATCTGGTTCTGGCTCGAGTGGCGGGAGATCTTGATGACGCTCAACCTTACCGAAGATGATGGATTCTTCGTCTCGACTCCGTGGTGGGACTATATAACAGACCCCTTGGGACGGGACTACTCGATTTACATAATGGACGGTCGTTATTTGTGTTTGCAACGACCGTAGAGCGTTATCTAATGTATACATGGCATTCCAATGTGGAAGACTAGAATAATTAAAAGGCACTCTATTATTGATGAAATGCGAGATTTTATCCCGTAGGATAACATTGTCGAGAGATGGGGCATCTACATCGGCCGAGATATATTCCCTCAGCTCTTCATCTGTAAGCACTATAGTAGGATCGGGAGGGTCCACCACAGCGTTGATCTGGGAATCCGAAAGGACTACATGGGCCTTCTCTGGCGGCTGGGATGGCGGCGGCTTGCCCTTAAGATGCACCTTCAGAGGTGCCTCTGCTGCGCCTCCGGTGACTGGCGCCTTCCCCTGTAGTTTTGCCACAAGGGAAGCCGATGTTTGAGGGGGCTTTCCCTTGAGCCGTATTTTCAAGGGAGCTTCAGGAGCAGCTGGTGCTTTCCCGAATAGCTTAATGCTCATGGGGGGCAACTTCTGAGGCGGTTTGCCTTTGAGTCGGATTTTCAAAGGAACATCGGGAGTGACCTCAGGCTCCATGTCCGGCTCTGCTACCGTTTTTGCTTCGTCATCAGCATCATTGGCCTCCTCCTCGTCAGGTGACTTGTATAAGTCGGCATCGGTGAAGTAGGTTTCAATCCCTTTGAAGGGGTCGATGTCCGCGAACTCCGTACGGATGACGTTGTTGGTGGACACATACTTTATACATTGGTGGAGCGTGGATGGCACCACCATGTACTCATGCAGCCATGGGCGACCCAACAGAATGTTGTAGTTGACTTTAGCATCCACGACATAACAAGTGACCTCAGTTCTGAGGTTACCGATGTGGCACTTTAGTCGTATTTTGCCCAGTGGTTCGCTTTTGCTGGCGTTGAAACCACTTATTATCGTGTTGGAGGGCGCCAGTCGGTACATTGGGATCCCCAGTGTTGAGAGCAGCGTCTTCGGGATGTTGCTGAGGGAAGACCCCAGATCGATCTGAATCCGCTTTACCTTGACTGAACCGATGTACCCTGTATAATACAGTGGCCTATTGTGTCGATTTTGTTTGAGCAACATGTCATGTTGGGTGAAGGTTATATTGGGGATAACCTCCTCCGTACAGTGACAGTGCTTGCACACAATCGGGAGATCTTCTGGCTGCTTGACCTGACTGAGAAAGGATTCAGCATCCTTCAGAGCTTCGCAGAGAGCTTCTCGGGAGTCTTTGGAAAGACGAAGGAGCTTGAACAGAGATAGGCGGGTGGGAGTACTGGCGAGTTGCGCCAGTATGTCAAAGTTGTGGGGCTTGGCTAGCCCCGAAGCATTCTCTTTTCGCAGAGGCCTATCGAAGCGGGCCTCTATCTGCTTCTGTTTATTGGCTGCTAAGGGCTTAGATGGGCCCTCATCCTGGACAGCAGGGACGGTGCCAGGAGGCACCACCTCGACGGCAGCTTCGTCGGGTTGGACATTCTGTTGTGAACGTGTCTGCACAGGAAGTGCCTCTTCCGCTGAAGAAGAGACCATGCGGCAAGACTTGATCTTCCTGCCTTTGGACTTGGAGGTAGGGCGTACCTCCGATTGAGTCACCTCGAAGACGAGATCGGGGTGAACCCACAGGATCTCTCCTCGAGATGTGGTGAGTGGGATGAGTCCACTCACGTTGTCACGGGTCGGTGGTAAGTTAACCACCTCCATTCTCGCCTTAGGGATGGGGACGATGCCGTCCTGTGTTGTAGTCGGCGGCAGGGTGCCAAACTGGAGTGACACCATGTTGGCCAACACCGTCTTCTCTTCGTAGTCGACGAAGATTACATTCGTATTGATCATGCGCTGGATGTAATTCCTGAGGACATAGCATTCCTTGGTTGGGTGTTCGACAAACCGATGGTAGTGACAATACCTCGGGTTGTCCACTTTCCCAACCTCATCGGGACGCTTAGGGTCCGGAAGTTTGATCTTGTCGCCCTGCTTCAGTATCTCAAAGAGCTGCAGGGTGTCTTCGTCATTGAATGAATAAACTTCCTTCGACCTCGGTACAAGTGGAGGCTTTTGAGTAGGTGCTGATGCACCTTTTGAGGCATTGACAGTCAATGCCTGCTTCCCCTTTGCCTCTCGTGCGGGGTTGTTGGTTGTAGGCCGTTTTCCCTTGTCCTCGAAGGCAGGAAAACTGACTCCCAGAAGACGAGCGTTGGCTGCCTTCTTCTCCGCGGCTTCTGCTTCAATGATCAAGGAGCTCCAGTCAGGAGGAGGAGTAGAGTTGAGCCAGAGCTTGACTGCAGGCAGCATGTTCATGCTGCAGGAGGAGAGAAGCGCATGTTCTGGCATGCCCGGGGGCAGTCTGAAGCAGGCCTGTCGGAAGCGTTCGATGAACACTCGAACTATTTCCTTCTCCTTCTGGCGTATCTCTATAAGGGACGCCATTGTCATGTCCTTCCCGCCGTCGTAGAAATGGTCGAAAAAGAGGCGCGTCAGGTCGTCGAAGGAAGATATTGAATTGTCGGGGAGGCTGCAGTACCAGTCGTATGCCACTCCTTTCAGTGCCCCAACAAATATGCTGGTAAGAAGCGCGTCCTCCTTCGGAAGATGTCCCATCTGAGACTGGAAATACGTCAGGTAGCGACGAGGAGAGTCCTTCCCGTCGTACGGCGTCAACGTTTGCGGTTTATACTTTGGAGGATAAACCACCTTGTTCCACTCGAGGGGATAAGGCTGAGGGATGCCCATTTTCTGGAGCTCCTCTTGTCTCATCTTGGACTCAAAGCGCTCACGCAGGTCCCTGATCATCTCGACCATGTCTTCCGTGGAGCTGGGAGTCGGAGAAGGTGGTACCACCGGATGTTGAGCATTTGAGGGCTCTGACGTCCGAGGTGCTTCTTGGCGACCTACGTCCGAGGATACTCGTTAAAGGGGTACACTCGATTCTCCATTGGCCCCTGGATCGGGACCGGTAGAAGGTGTCCTGGTCAAAGCTGATTGTATCTCGAACACTACCTGAGTCAGTGTTTGTATGGAGGCAGAGAGGGTTTTGAGTCCTCCCTCCAGAGTATCTATGCGCCGGACGAGATCTGTTGGTGGCGCATCAGACTCGACATCAGCCTCAGTCACGTTCACTGTCATGACGCGGCCGGGAGTGGATGGATGAGTTGAGGCCTCACTCTCGGCCTCACTCCCTTGTAGGAGGGTTGCCTCTCCTGGAGCTTCGTCTGGGCTACCCCCGGCTATGTTCGGGAGAACATTCACCACTGGCGCATCTGCAAGGTCCTGATTACCCTCAGCTCCATCTTGAAGGGCCTCTTCGTCTCCGGAACTCGGGTCCGCAGATGCTAGACTACCCCCATCTATGTTCTGGGGGACATCCTCGTCTTCAGAGGCTTCTGGGAGGCTGACTTTGCCTCGAGGATCTGCCCAAGTGTGCTTTGGACACACTCGTCTTTGGAAGGAGGCTCGACAAGGGTCTGACTACCCCCAGCATCCTCCAAGAACTTCTTTCTCGCTCGAGTGCCTTCGAACACTCCGGAGGATGAGACAGTTGTCTTGGTTTTCCTCGACTGGCTTTTGGACGAGGAAGAGAGACCGCCAGTCGTCTTTCGGACTGACGAGGAGTTGGAGATCACGTTGCATGAAGCAACCGTTGGTTCTTTTTCTGTTGACACCTTCTTCCCGAGGCGACGTCGGAGAGGTGTTGATGATTGCAGCTGCTGGAACACCGACTGCCTTGGTGGGACTGTCGCTTTGCAACAACAGTTGATGTTGACCACAGCACAAATATGCCTCGTAAGAGGCGCATCATGCTTGTCAGTCAACTCTCCTGATCGGCGCTTGTGAGTAATCACGTTACGCAGATCGTTGGAGAAGAGTGCCACCTTCGCACCCCCTTCAGGCGCATGGCAGGGCCAAGTGCCGGGGTGGTCAAGTGAGTGTTGTGCCCCCTGATCTAATACCAAACAGGCATCCCGATCAGTAGTGGAGGAACCACAGCATTTGGAGTGACTTGAACGGACCTCAAACGCACAACCGGAGGAGGTGCGGGAGTTCAAGACCACTGGATTTGCCTTGCTCGACTTGGTTGTGCACGCAGTAGATCCGCCCAAGTGAGACAAGGGCTTTGAAGGTCGGCTCGTTCTCGGCGCCGCAGCACTCGAGTCGACCTTGTACAACTTACCATCAGCAGCGCACATGATTGTGAGCGCATGCTTCTGGCTTGTTGCTGGCATAGCACGTTTGGGACGCATGGCCCGTGCTGCCTTAGACTTCTTCGTACCAGGCCGCTGGGGAGCGTAGTACTCAGAATCCAAATTCTCCTCGCCACTACAGCGAGTGAGTCTGTCAAAGACAGAGATCTTCTGTGGCGCATCAGAGGTGATGTACGGGGCATTGGCTGCGCCCCTGCTCCATCGACGCATCTTTCTCGCCTGAGAGAGAGATGGCTGGGGAACGTGGCTAGCCGCACGTTTCCCCGAGAGATGCGCTGCGCCAGCGGGCGCATCTTGGTTGCTGAGGACGTCAGCAGGAAGGGAAGGCTGGATTGGCGCATCCCCTTCGGTGGTGGTGCCCGAGGCGTCGACCTTGCGCACCCAGACTCGGCGGGTCTTCTTCGGCTTCGGCAGCCGCTTTGAAGGACTCGCACTTCCTTCAGAGATGAACTCCTCATACACCTGTTGATTGAGGCGTACGACCAGCGTCTTGTGGGAGGAGCCCACCTTCACGTCGTCGGATTGTGACACAGCTTTCTCGTTGGAGGAGAAAGAGGTCCCCAGCAGAGTCGCCAGCTTGTTTGCCATTAAAATTCTTTGATTGTAAATTTCAGTACAAACAGAACAGTGTTACAATATAGGACTTAGACATAGTCCTAGGAGTACAATTTTGTTTAATCTGGGTTCCTTGTGCCAATGGAGTGAGTGGTAATGCGTTGACTCCGTTGACGATCTGACGATGGTTATCGGTTCTCTGAAGGTCTGGATTGCTCTGGGTGCTGGAGCTTGCTGAGAGGAGAAAGACGTTGAGTGTCTGTATCTGCCTCTCTGGTGTTGTGAAGTCTCTGTCTGTTCGCTGTGGAGGTTGATATGTATGCACGTAGATTGGTCCGTGTGTGTATGAAAGAAGGAGATGATCCCTCTATTTATAGTTTTGCAGGCTGGCTGCTCATGCACGCATATGTAGGATGCGCCTGTACGCGGAGACGCCACGTGTTGATTGCTGTTGGAGGTGCATGGACGATGCACCCTGATCGAGGGGGTTGACTTCTTCATGTTGTTGTTGTGAACCGGCACGTAGCGGAGAAGAAGATCTTTCTGTTGCTGAGATCTTGGATGAGTTGAGTCAAAGGACACGTGTCGTCGACCCCTGGCTCGGAGATCTTGGATTTGGTGGGGGGAATGACCTGGTAAGATGCGCCAGAGATTGGGCGCATGAGGAGACTTTGGCTCGTAACCTTTAGGAGTCACGGACCATCCTGGGCGCATGGCTTTTGAGGCGCATGCAGAGCTTCAATAGTGACTTTACTCCTGTCTTTTGGGATCAGGAAGAAGTCTGGGGCGCATGGCTTTTGAGGCGCATGCAGAGTTGTAACAGTGACTTTCCTTCTGTCTTTAGGGATCAGTGAAAAGTCTGAGGCACACAGCTTTTGAGGCATATACATATTTAGGCGCATGGCCGCGGAGGCGCATGCGAGATGGTTGGGTGGCCACGTGGCGGTAGCCGTCGGAGGGAAGTAATGATTATGCTGACGTTGGCGATGCTTCGTCTTCTGAAAAAGCTGCCGACTACTCAGACTTTGGGAGGCGTGCTGCCAACTCTGTCAATTCAGCATTTAATGTTTATGACATTCGATGGACAGCTGAGTGGGCACGTCGGTTGGCGTTCCACTAGGCGTATGGGGACACATGGGGGCGCATCCCCTGTGATGCGCTTGGTTCTTAAGGGCGCGTCTGTATGATGCACTTGATGTTGAAGGGCGCGTCTGTGTGATGTGCGGTCTGACCGGCGCATCCGCTTCTTGAGACGTCTTTGATGGTGCAACTGTTACGTTCTTCGAGTGCTTTAAATAGCCATTTTGACTTGGCTGAATTCGAAGCGTCCGGTTCATCCATTTAATGCAAATTCATTGCACGGAATTCGGAGAGCCATCCACTTGGCGCATGGGTTTGATTTGCCCGGCCTATAAATAGTGGCATGGAGAGAGGGTTGGCCTCTCGTTCTCTCACGTCTTTCCGACATGAACTTGTGTACTCGAATGCATTCTGTTGACGAGATGCTCCCGAGGGTGAAGATGCGACGCAGTGTCTTCGTTGATGCACTTGAAGGTGACTGTTACATCCAAAAGTCGGAGTCGAGGGCTTCCGAGGCAGGCTGAAGGTGCCTGTTGCATCCAAAGATAAGGATGCTCGGGCCTCGTCTTCGTTATTCCGGAAGAGCCGTAGATCGGAATGGCGGTGTTAGGCTCTTTCTTCCTTCAAAGTGGGCGTTGCCCACTCTGGTTGTGTTGAAAGCTGCTCCTTTAACCGCGGTTTCGATCACGGTCTTCCTTCACCTTTGGAGGCTCTTTCGAAGCCTTCCCTAGTCACAGATTTGCAGTACTCTTCTCTTCCTTGGTTCCAGCCAGAGGGTTAAATGCTTCGTTAGTCGAAGCATTTATCAGGTGAGCCTGGCTGGAAGAGCGGCACATAACTGGGTTGCTGAAGGGATGCACATAACTGGGGATGCACATAACTGAGCTGCTGAAAAGGATGCGCCTTGCTGAGGGCGCATGGTGGGATGCGCCTGGCTGAGGGCGCATGTTGATTGTTGCACCTACTTGAGGGCGCATGGTGGCTGCTGGCTGTAGACTTAGGATCCTTTCTTTGTAGAAATTCTTCTTTGTACAATCTCTCTTTAGACATGTAATAGACTTATATATGTTAAATAAAAAGTTCTCTTTCAATGTCTATATTTGTTGCTTTTTGCTGTGAAGCACTTTGTCCAAGCTCTGGCACATGTAGTCTGGCGCATAGACTTTTTGGTTCTGAAATTCCATGCTTCTACAGGTAGGTGGTTCTCTCCTTGGTTCATTATGAACCAAAGCAAAACCAAGCCAAGCCGAACCCACCCAAGAATAAACCAAGCCATGAAGAAAAGCTAAGCAAGGAATCATGCAATACAAGATAAAATACGTACACGTATTCCAAAATACGTAATACGAACCACAGGCATTACAACTCTACCCACCTTAAAAGAATTTCCTCCTCGGAATTTAATTAAGAGACTAGGAAGACGAGGACAAGCTACATTAATCGCAAGCAAGCATTAACTAGGCAATCAATCAATCATGCAAGCAAAGAATCGAAGGTATGAGGCATAAGAAAGACATTATACCTCACGAATCAAACGGGTCGGGATATCGTGATCGGATATCATCCTCATGCTCCCACGTTGACTCACCAAAAGTGTGATGACCCCAAGCAACTCGGACTAACTTGATAGTCTTGTTCTTGAGTATCTTCTCTCTCCGGTCCAATATAGACACGAGCCTCTCCTCATACGAAAGATTGGTACCAACAACCAATTCCGAATGATCCAGGATGTAGCTCGGGTCTGGGATATACCGTCGTAATTGGGATATATAGAACACGTCATGCACCTCGCTTAACGACGGCAGAAGAGCGAGACGATAGGACACATCTCCTACTCGCTCCAGAATATCGAACGGTCCTATATACCTAGGACTAAGCTTTCCCCGTGCGCCGAAACGAATGATGCCACGGTTAGGCAAAATTCTTAGGAATACATGGTCACCGACAGAAAACTCGAGAGGGCGCCGATGAGAATCGGCCCAATGACGCTGGCGATCTTGGGCAACTCGAAGGTGATCTCTGACTCGCCTGACCACTTCAACTGTCTGGGCAATCATTTCTGGATCGAGCATCTGCCTCTCTCTAACATCATCCCAGGCTAGCTGGGATCTGCACTTTCTACCATACAGTACCTCAAATGGTGCCATCTGGATGCTGGCCTGGAAACTGTTGTTGTACGAGAATTTCACCAGGTGCAAGTGATCTTCCCATGAACCACCGAAGTCAAGTGTACAGGACCGCAACATATCTTCAAGAGTCTGGATTATGTGCTCCGTCTGGCCATCTGTCTACGGGTGCTAAGCTGAACTGAACTGGAGACGAGTCCCCAAACTCTCTTGCAAGCTATGCCAAAAGTACGACGTAAATCTGGAATCTTGGTCCGAGGTGATACTGACTGGAACACCGTGAAATCTGACGATCTGCCTGAGATACATCTCCGCTAGCTGAGCCGTCGACTGACCAACTATGAATGGAATAATGTGAGCCACCTTCGTGAGCCGATCAACTATAACCCAAATAGCATCTCTACCAGCTGGAGATCTAGGTAATCTAGTCACAAAATCCATGGTCACATGTTCCCACTTCCATTCTGGAATGGACAAAGACTGAAGAAGTCTAGCCGGCCTCTGATGTTCGGCCTTAACTTGTTGGCAAACCAAACATCGAGAGACAAACCAAGCTATCTCCCGCTTCATGCCATTCCACCAAAAGTGCTGACGGATATCACGGTACATCTTCGTACTGCCAGGATAGATGGAATACTGAGAACTGTGCTCTTCTGACATGATCTCCTACCTGATATCTCCACTGGGTACACAAAGACGCTTACCATGTCAAAGTGTACCATCCTCATGAATGCATAACTCTGGTCTTCGTCCTGCCTCACACTCTGCTCTGAGTCGCTGAAGCTTGGAATCTGTTGACTGCGCCATCCGGATCCTCTCGACTATAGTGGACTGAACTTGCATACTGGCCATCAATGCCACACTGGAAGGGAGAACAACTTCTATTCCCATCTTCTGAAGATCTGCTAATAATTCTGGCTGCGCTGTTAGGAAATAAACTCCGGCTCTCCTGCTCAATGCATCTACAACAACGTTGGCCTTCCCAGGATGATACTGCAGGTTGACATCATAATCCACAAGCAGCTCCAGCCATCTCCTCTGACGCATGTTAAGATCCTTCTGAGTGAAAATATACTTCAGGCTCTTATGATCGGTGAAAATATCCATCCTATCTCCATACAAGTAGTGCCTCCATAACTTAAGTGCAAACACTACTGCTGCCAGCTCCAAGTCATGGGTGGGGTAATTCCTCTCATGATCACAAAGTTATCGTGACGCATAAGCTATTACCTTCCCATGCTGCATCAGAACATATCCTAAACCTCTGCCCGAAGTATTACAATACACTGAGAATCCTCCAGTTCCATCTGGAAGTGTGAGAATGGGTGCCGTTATCAGGCCTCGCTTCAACTGTTCAAAAGAACTCTGACACTCTGCTATCCAAGCAAACTGCGCATCTTTGCGGGTCAATTGGGTCAATGGTACTGAGATCCGAGCAAAATCTGACACAAACTGCCGGTAGTAGCCGGCCAATCCAAGAAAACTGTGAACTTCTGCAACGGTGCTGGGCACTGGCCATGACTCAATAGCCACAATCTTCTGGGGATCCACTTCTACTCCTCCTCTGGTAATGATATGACCCAAGTACGAAATACGATTGAGCAAGAACTTGCATTTACTGAACTTGGCATATAACTGGTGCTCCCTGAGAGTCTGAAGAACCACATGGAGATGCTGCTCATGCTCCGCCTCACTCTTGCTGTAGACCAGGATGTCATCCAAGAACACAATCATAAACTGATCCAAGTAAGGCATGAAGATGCGATTCATGAGATCCATGAATACCGCCGGCGCATTGATTGCTCCAAAGGGCATAACAAGGAACTCCCAATGCCCATACCTCGATCTAAAAGCTATCTTCGGGATGTCCTGCTCTCTGACCCTGATCTGGTGATATCCTGAGCGCAAGTCGATCTTCGAAAATACTGATGCCTCCTTGAGTTGATCAAACAAGTCATCTATCCTCGGGAGAGGATATCTGTTCTTGATTGTCACTGAGTTCAAGGTACGATAATCTACGCACAATCTGGACATACCATCCTTCTTTTTCATAAGAAGCATCGGGGCTCCCTAAGGCGATCCACTAGCACGAATGAATCCCTTGGTTCTGAGTTCTTCAATCATCTTGTACAATATCTCTAACTCTGACGGCGCCATCCTGTAGACTTTCTCTGATACTGGGGCTTTCTCGGGGATCAAGTCTATGATGAACTCGATCTCCCGCTCTGGCGGCATACCTGGAAGCGCTTCTGGGAAAACATCTGGGAACTCATCGACTACCCTGGGCAACTGAACTGCTGCTACTGCCATCCGCAATATCGGAGGAGAAGACTCAACCTCGCCTCGAGAGAAGAAAAATTCTGGCTCACCTGGAATGCTAAAAACAATCCTGCCAATGTGGCAGTCTATCATAGTATACTGGTTTCTTAACCAATCCATCCCTAAGACCATATCATAATCGGCCATCGGGAACTCTATCAATCTAGCGGGGAACTCTCTACCGCTAACTACGATCCGACACGAGAAAAACACTCTATCTACTCCCATAAGTCCATTACCAGTAAGTATATTAAGCGTTACTGATATTGACTCGGGCTCCAATCCTACCCGTGTCGCGAATCGTGTAGACATAAATGAATGTGATGCACCAGAATCAAATAAAGCTGAAGCTGGAAAGGAGTTAACGAGAATAGTACCTGCCACTACCTCTCTTGGTGCCAATCCTTCCTCCACGGTCATTACCATAGCCTGACCATGCCCTCGGGGTGCTGGTCCCCTCTGCTGAAATCCTCGCTGCCTGCTCTGACTCTGGGCTTGGACTTGTGCATACTGTTGGGGGTTCTGCGGCTGGAATACTTGGGCCTGAGGCGGCAAGGGCCTCGGCAATGGGTACTACTGCTGCTGCTGGACTGGAACTGGGGCTGGTTCCCTCACCGAAGAGCTAGAAAGGTTGGACGATGATGAACCACCCCTGTTCGGGCAGGATCCAACCTTATGATCCGGTGCTCCACAAGCCAGGCACAATCCCTGCGCCCTGCAACACTCTACTACCATATGTCCTGGTTTCCCGCAATGAGAACATCCCACTGCGAAAGAGTGCTTCTGCTTCTGCTGAGGGTGCATCGGGGTGGAATGCTGAACCGACGTTACTGAGGCCGCTCTCCTCGGAGCTCCAATGGTCAAAGCTCTGGCTGCCGGGGCTGGTGCTGAAGACTGATTCATCTGGCCATGAGATCTCTTCCGACCTCCGATCCTATTTACGATCCTCTGGGAGGTATACTCATGCCTCCTAGCTGCTTTCAAGACCGCATCAAAAGTCTGATGCTCAAAATGCTCGACTGCTAACAAAATCTCCAGGTGAAGTCCCTGCTGGAACCGCTGGGCTCTATCATACTCGGTTGCCACCAAGGTAGGAGCAAACCGACTAAGTCTGGAAAACTCGGTCGCATATCCGTCGACCGTCCTGTCCATCTGCTTCAGATTGGTGAACCTCGTCTGTAGATCGTACCGAGCTACAACATCGAAATACTTGGTCTGGAATCTCTCTCTGAATACTGCCCATGGAATGGGTGCTGCTAATCCAACGGCCTGCGCTGCCCACCAGCTACGGGAAAGATCTAATAACTGCAAGCGCACCACGGCTACCTTCTCATTCTATGGGGTCCTAGCTGCTTCTAGAATCACCTCTGTGTCCTGAAGCCATGCATCTGCTGCGATTGCATCTTCGCTACCATCAAAGAAGGGAGGGTTCAAGCGCTTGAAGCTGTTGGCCGCGCTGTTACCCTGATGACCTCCTCTGGTCAGAGCATCCGTCACTGCCTGGTGCAAGGCATCTCTGCGACGATCTTGGGAGGCTATCAAGGTCCTGACGAGACCTACCAAAGTGCCATCATCAAGCTCGGCAGGCTGAACTGGCTGGATCGGGGATTCTCCTCTAATAGGCACGACTCTGGAGGCTACTCCTGAATGCTGGGCTTGATCTCCAGGTTGCTGCTGGTCCACGGGAGGTGCTCCGCCTTGTTGGTCGGCAGGTCCAGGAACAATGTCGCTGAAAAAGACGACATGGGGAACAATAAGGAAGGACCAAGACAGATCAACAATACAAGCATTGTAATCAGGACAAGAATCCAGGGATTCAGATGATATGAACAGAGATCAAGGGCGAACATTGATTGAGACATCTATTTGGTAAACCCTCACATATCTTGATTTACAAGACCTGCATGGGCCACCACTTAAACCATGTCACGCCCCAGAACCAGAATACTGGAGAGCGGGGGCAGACATAGCCAGCTACGTATATGAAATGGAATTCATCTCGCTATACGGTTACAGCTGTCTAGATATATAAGGGTTTACTACAAGCGAGCAGTCTCTTAAGGTCATGAACAAGCATATTGTCTCAATCACAAGCAAGTAAGTAAAAGTTACAAGAATGTATGATCATTAAATATACAATAGTAAGGCGTCCCAAACATTATATATTCAGCTGATCATGAACCTAGTCGTTACAAAATATCAGGACTAGCAAGAGTTTAGTCATACATGATCAACCCTAGGATCTGTCAATCATGTTACAGCCCGTAGGCAGACAATAAGTAAAAGGTACAGCCGAGCTAAACATGTGCTCGTCGGCTAAACGCCTCAAAAGAATATTTTTACAATAGAGTGGGAGAGCCAAAAATAATCCACTTGTTGTCCTGGTTACGCCTGGTGGTCACCATCGGGCTAGAAAGTTGGTAGATCCTCTGGAGCTGCTCCGAAATCTGGCCACACAAAACCAGCTGGGTCAGACCCCAGAAAGAGCAAGTGCCACAAAGGAGGCTTCACTTAGGAACTAAAACCAGCAATTAGCACAAAAATAACAATAAGGTAATAAATAAGACAGGAGCATAACAGGGTGATATACGATGAGATAACCATGGGACTATTCAGATAGCCAGGTTACAACCCGTAAACCAAACAAGGACAGGGGTTGTAACCCTTCGTCTGAACAGAACTTAGATTTTTACCATTTATCGATAAGATAAATACAGGCATTCTGGTCGTGCAGTAATCTGGAACAGAGTCAGGACAAGACCAGACTGGTTAGACTCCATCCAATCATTCACGGCCAAACAAGAATGACGGCTTGATACTTTAACTAACTAGGGTTATCATAATCCTAGTTACTAACAAGATGTAGCGAGATTATTCCACAGCCACAAGCCCTGCAGACCATCCAGGTTACCCAGGTCAAAATATTAGGGTTGGATTCAGGTGGGTACATCGTCCAGAAAACGTATGTACCCTTAGGTATCTTGAAGGGTACAACACATGACAGTGTGCTGGAAATATGCCATACTCGACGGCAGGCTACAGATCCCTGGAGCGCCCAGGTAACGGGATTGCCTGTAGCTGGGAAATCTCTTCATGACTACTGTGTTTGTCACGACCCGCACCCTTATGAGGGGCACGAGCACGTGGGTACGTCCAGCCTACGCCGCAGTATCGACGGTAGAACGCTGTATATAACGTCTGTAAATACCTACGACTAACAGTTAAAATATACCTGTACAGTATATACTCTCCGAATGGGGGTGACATAGCAATACAGTCTCAATCACAGAATAAAACTAAGGTAGATAGCTCAGAAGGAAAGACATATGATAGATGAAAGAGAAATAAGTCCACAGTCTAATACAAGTATACAACATCACAGAGTATCAAAATAGAATATAGAAACTACAGTCTGATAAGCTAGCTGGATCGCAGTCCAGTCAATCCTAGCTAACCTACACTACTCTGGAAGTACAAAATCTAGTGGCTCTACTATAAGGCCACGATCCAAGGCTACTCCATCTAACTCGAGCCCATAATAGGTCGAGCAGTCCGCCTCAGAGTCATCTGTAATATATCATAACGGTATCCTGTCAGGAAAATAAGCAAATACAAATACTAACAGCAGTTCCATATGAATTGACAAATTCTATAAGAGACAGTATAATGAACTACAAGACAAAGATATATGAAGATTTGGGAACCGTTCGGAAGCCGAGTTACAACCCTTAAACCAAACAAGGACCGGGGTTGTAACTCTTCTCTCGAGCAGAACTTAGTCTCCAGTCAAGGTACAATGTAAAGGCAAGTAGAGCATGTGAGTAACTGTATATCATGGCATGGTGAGAAAATACTGAATGTAGAACAGAGCAGGATATATGATAAGATAAAGTAAATATAAATATGATTTGAATTATTAGATCGATATGTGAGCGGCTTGGGATAAGTGACAGGACAGGCTATCCACTTGGTCCGGCAATCCGCGGTGACCTCAACGGAGAGTCATGCCGGCCAACCTGGATAACGAGCACAAGGCAAAGGATCTCGCTACACCCTTCGTGAGGGAAGAGTGGCGCGAGCACATGAATAGTGACATGGTGGCTTGGATCACATAGCCCCTAATAATTCTCCATCCCTGAATAGTACAATGGATCTGGACATGACACGTCATGGCACGTGATTTCGTAAGAGGGTAGCAAATCCTCTTTAGAAATTGGTGTCTATACAAGTACAAGAAACAAGACAGGGAGTGTACCCATATACCTAGAAATCTAGGAACAATATCTCATGTCATGATCCAATGTGTCCTAGTCCGTGAACTATCGTGACTAAGAATCAAGTAAGACACTACGACTGAATCGGATATAGCAGATATCAAGACAATAAAAACTATCAGTGAATGTACTCGCCTGCTGTCCTGAGCTGTATGGTATATCAATGCTCAGAGCGGTATCAGAAGACCTAAATATGAGATACTGTAAGTTAATTTAGGTTTAAACAAGTTTAGGAATGATTTACAATGAATGATATGCAATCTAGGTCAAACTAGGTCTCACTGAGTCACACTAAGTCTTGTCAAGTCAATCTAGGTCAAATCAAGTTATACCAAGTCAATCTAAGCCAATCCAAGTCAATCCTAGGTCATACCAGGCATCACGGGTCAAAACAAGTCGAAGAAAGTCAAACGGGGTCAAGAGTT
>JANAVB010028395.1:2477473-2503028 GCA_029216955.1 Iris pallida
CCGGAGGGGGAGGCGGGCACAGGGAGCCGCAAGGAGGGCCCGGCCGAGAGAGGGGGCCACTGCAGCGACGAGGCGAGGGGAGAGAAGGGAGGAGGTGACGCCGGAGCAGCGGGTAGCGAGCCAGGCCGAGCATCGGTCGACGGAGCTGGGGGGGCTCCACCTGGGGGAGACGAGGCGGTCGCCGGGGGCCATACCAAGTCTCGCGCAGCCGGGAAGGGGACGGCTCGGCGAGGGAAAGAACGGGGGGCGCCGGAGCAGGCGGTGGGCCGCCAGGAGGAGCAGCAGACCCCGGAGCCGGAGGAGGCTGCCGGCGCCTAGCGCGGCGGCGCCGGGAACGACGCCGAGGAGGGGCCCTCGGTCCGTACGGCGGGAGGCCGGCGAGAGGCGGGGGGCAAGGCCAGGCGGTCCCGACCCGCCGAAGGGGACAAAAAGGCCGAACGGGGTGACTGGGCCGGGGAGGCCGACTGGCCAACAACCCACCAAACCCCGGCCGGGGCGGGGGGCGAACGCCGGCGAGGCGAGGATGGGGGGAACGCCGGCGAGGCGAGGGGGGACGCCGACGTGGCAGAGGCCCCGCTCGGGAACCAAGGGGCTCTCCGCACTCTTCCCATTTTACATTCTCCACACTCTTTTAAAAAATTATATATATATATATATATATATATATATAATATATATATATATATATATATATATATTTTATATATATATATATATATATATATATATATATATATATATATATATATATATATATATATATATATATATAAACACACACACCCTCACACCACACAAACACACACACATTCTCACCACTCTCATCCTCATGACACTAATCCTCACACAACACAACACATCAAAATATATACACACACAAGAATATACATGTATATATATATGTATATATATATATATACCACTCTCTAAGGATTAAATCCTAATAAATCATCAACCTATTTTTCTAGGGAAAACCCACAAATTTGTGGGCAAATGGTAGAGAATCTTTTCCTCTCCATTTAATGTGTGGGACATGAATGCTAATGAGAAATAAATGGAGAAATTAAAGCTTACCTAGGTTAGGGTTGGTTGGAGGAAGAAGCTTGGAAAGAAAATGAATTTGAAAGAGAGAGAGAGTGTGTGTTGCTTAGTGGAGAAGGAAAAGGGGGGGGCTAGTCATGGCCGGCCAAGGCTTGGCATGGTGAGGGGCACTTGTAATTACAAGTTTGCCCCTCCCTAAGCCTAATGTTGATTAAATTCCAAATTAGGTTTAGGAAGTTGCTAAAAATAATTAAAAATCATAATTAAACTAAATTACTCATGGGGGACTAGTCCAAACTCTTAAACTCTAAAGTTTAGTGTGGTGGGCCATGGTTAGCTAACATGCTAATTACAGCTCAAGTCAAAATTCACCGGGGTCCCGAATTAACTCGGAATGCGATAAAATTCGAACCTGACTCCTATAATAATTAAATAATAATATTCATGAAATAAAATTCCCAAAAATATTATAAAATGGAAAATTACCATTTTACCCCTAATTGGGAAAAGTGAGGGTGACAAGTCTATCCACCTTAAAAAAATTTCGTCCTCGAAATTGAAGACAACAAGCACAGGAAATCACAAACAGAAATAAAGGAAATAAATTTATACCTCAGGGCGCGAAAAGATATGGGAAATGCTCCCACATGTCGTCCTCCCTCTCTCAGGTAGACTCACCTGGAGAGTGATGTCTCCACACAACCCGAACCAAGGGTATGACCTGGTTCCGGAGCACCTTCTCCCTGCGATCCAGAATCTCCACCGGCTGTTCTGGATAGCTGAGAGTAGGTCCCACCTGTATCGCTGAATGGTCCAATATGTGGCTAGGATCTGCCACGTACCGCCTCAGCTGAGATACATGAAACACGTTGTGCACTTCCTCGAGCCTGATAGGCAAGTCCAGTCGGTAGGCTACTGCACCGATCCTCTCTAAGATGGTGAAAGGTCCGATGTAGCGTGGACTGAGCTTCCCACCGTCGCCAAAGCGAATAGTGCCATGTGTCGGGGATATCCTCAGAAATACCATGTCACCAACCTAGACATAAGATAAAAACTCAACACACAACACATCAAACAATCACAACAAACATGACAAGAACTGAAACTAACCTCGAACTCTAACGGTCTCCGGTGACTATCGGCCCAATGCCGCTGTCTATCCTGAGCCACCCGAAGTCTGTCTCTAATCAATCTGACCTTCTCGGCCGCATCCACAACCATCTCCGGCCCAAGAAGCGCCCCGCTCGCTAACATCGTCCCAAGATAAGGGAGTACGGCATCTCCGTCCATATAGAGCCTCAAATGGTGACATCTCTATACTGGCCTGGTAGCTGTTGTTGTAAGAAAACTCTACCAGGTGAAGATGGTCCTCCCAAGAACCCCCGAGATCTAGCACACATGTGCGAAGCATATCCTCCAAGGTCTGGATGGTCCTCTCCGATAGCCCGTCTGTCTGAGGATGATAAGCAGTACTAAACTTGAACGAGGTGCCCAAGCTAGCCTGCAAACTCCTCCAGAAGTGGGAAGTGAATCGGCTATCCCGATCTGAAACTATGCTCACCGGAACTCCGTGCAATCTCACGATCTGACGAACATACAGCTCAGCCAGCCTCTCCGTAGACAAACCCACTTTGAAAGGCAAAAAGTGGGCCGATTTGGTCAATCTATCAACTATGACCCAAATCGCGTCCTTCCCTCCTGGCGACCGTAGAAGTCCAGATACAAAGTCCATGGTGATGTGCTCCCACTTCCACTCGGGAATGGGTAGCGGCTGTAGCAATCTACCTGGTCTCTGCCTTTCGGCCTTTACCTGCTGACACACAAGACAACGAGATACAAAATGAGCTACCTCGTGCTTCATGCCATACCACCATACGTGCTCTCTCAGGTCCCTATACATCTTATTGGCTCCAGGATGCATAGAATACTGAGAGCGATGCGCCTCCTGAAGAACCTCCTCCCGAAGCTCTCTACGCGGAACGCACAGCCTAGTACCGTGCCGCAACGACCCGTCTTCGGCTACAGAGAAATCGTCAAGCAAGCCCATCCTCACCTGCTCCCTGATGCTCCTCAGGGCATCATCATCATACTGCGCTGACCTGACTCTATCCATCAGCTCAGACTGAATCTGCAAACCCCACATCTGGATCTCCATGCCCAGAATGATGACCTCGATACCCAAACTATCCAGGTCGGCCAACAAATAACGATCTGTCGTCAAGAACATAGCAACTGGATACCTGCTCAAGGCATCTGCAACTACGTTGGCCTTCCCCGGATGGTACTGCAAGGATATATCGAAGTCCTTCATCAGCTCTAACCACCGCCTCTGCCGCATATTCAACTCCTTCTGAGTAAACACGTACTTCAAGCTCTTGTGATCTGTGAAGATCTCAACTCGCTCTCCGTACAGGTAATGCTTCCATAACTTCAAAGCAAATATAACCGCGACCAACTCCAAATCATGAGTAGGATAGTTCTTCTCATGAGGACGCAACTGCCTGGATGTATAGGCAATCACCTTCCCGTACTGCTGAAGAACACACCCTAAACCCTTTCCGGAAGCATCGCTGAAGATCGAGAACCCTCCTGACCCAGATGGCAAAGTCAGGATTGGAGCTGAAGTCAACCTCCTCTTCAGCTCATCGAATGCAGCCTGACACTCATCAGTCCAGACGAACTCCACGTCCTTCTTGGTGAGTCTAGTCATCGGCTCTGCAATTCGCGAGAAGTCCTGAACGAACTTCCGGTAATAACCAGCCAAACCCAGAAAGCTCCGAACCTCGACAACTGAACTGGGCGTAGACCAAGACTCTACTGCCGAAATCTTCCTCTGGTCTACTGAAATCCCGTGCTCGGTCACAACATGACCTAGGAACTCCACCTGGTCTAAGAAGAACTCACACTTCAAAAGCTTCCCGTAGAGTTGCTCCCTCCTCAGAGTCTCTAACACAACTCTCAAGTGCTCCTCATGCTCCTCCTGCGTCTTTGAATAGATCAAGATATCGTCTATGAAGACCACCACGAACTTGTCAAGGTACTGATGGAATACCTTGTTCATCAAGTTCATGAACACTGCATGAGCATTGGTGTCACCCTCATTTTCCGTATTTCGTATTATGCTCGTATTTGGATTTTGGCACGTATTTTATTATTCTCGACTTGCGGATTTTTGAATTCTTGTAATTGGGTTTTAGACCATGGCTTGGTTTTATTTTGGAGATTGGTTTGGTTTGGTTTGTCATGATGGAACACCATAGCCTACACACCACCTCCATTACACCACAACACCCTCATTATAACCCACCTACCTTCTCTCTCCTCCATAATTTCTCCATTAATTTCTTCTTCTTCTTCTTCTTCCTCCACCAACACCTATAGGCAAGTGCATCTTGCCATTAAATAAGCACCTCTTTTTATTTGTTCATTAGCTAGATTAGGACATGGAGAACAACATTAGAACTTGGAATTTTGTGATTTGGAGTCTCCATTGTTCTAGATCTAGGTTTTAACTATTTTCGGATTTACATGGTTTTGATCTATTTTAGTTGGATTTTATGGGTTTTTGATGCTTCCATATGGAAGAGAATTCAATTTTACTCAAGTTAGAACCTTGAAAATCTAAATTTGGTTTTGATTTGGCAAAATTATGAAGAATTGAAGTTTTGGGTTGGGTGTTCTTCCTCTCGGACAGAGGTAGGAGAAGAACACAGCCTTTCCCTCTTGTTGGCCACGCGGCTCCCGCGTACGGCCTCTGCGTAGAGCTCCTGCGTAGTGTTGCTTGCGTAGAACCCTTGCTTAGGGTCTTCTGCGTATTGCGCCCTGCGTATTGCACCCTGCGTATTGCTCCCCTTGCGTACTGCTCCCCTTGCGTATGGCCTGCGTATAGCCCCTGCGTATGCTGGCCTGTGTACTGTGCATCGCGTATGGCTTGCGTACTGCTCCCCTGCGTATGCTGGCCTGCGTACTGTGCATTGCGTATGGCTTGCGTACTGCTCCCCTTGCGTATGGCCTGCGTATAGCCCCTGCGTATGCTGGCCTGTGTACTGTGCATCGCGTATGGCTTGCGTACTGCTCCCCTGCGTATGCTGGCCTGCGTACTGTGCATTGCGTATGGCTTGCGTACTGCTTCCCTTGCGCAATGTAACCCTTGCGCAGCCTTGTATGCGCAGTCTATACCCTGCGCAGCCCAAACCTTGACCCCCTTGTGCTACCTACTTGTTTATGATGAATTTATTATTTCTTGGTCTTGGCTCTTTTATGATCCTATATATATTGGTATTGTATCAGGTATTTTACGCCCATTTTATATCCTTACGCCTTTTGTCATGAACTTGATTTTACTTGTCTATTTGGAATGACTATTGTACATGGCCTGGTATGACAAGGAACTTGCATAACATGATAGTGACCCGTAATGGTGCACTCCTGACATGACCAACCTGACATGATAGTGGCCCGTCGTGGCGCACTCCTGACAAGTACCCTGACATGAATTATCTTGATGACTTGATAGTGGCCGTGGCGGCGCACTCTTAACTTGACTTGACTTGATAACTTAACTTGACTTGCCTTGACACCGTGGGTGTTCCTGCTTGCTTGCTTGTACAATCCACTTGTCTTATCTTGCATCATGTCTAGGACGTGACTTCCTGGGTACCACGGCCAGGGACTCGCGCTAAAGTGGACTAGGCTAATGATTAGATCAAACTAGAACATGGAGAATTCCCGGTCACAGGCAATCTCGTTATCTGGGCGCTTTAATGGACTTGTAGCTTGCCGACGAGTAGAGCACATTTCCAGCACACTGTCATGTGTTGCACCCTCTAAGTCACCTAAGGGTACATTTGTCTCCCGGGCGATGTACCCACCTATAACTCTCAACCCGCGGAAGGATAACTGGATGGTCTGCAGGGCTTGGGACTGGGAGTTTCTCACTTGCATCTTGTTAGTAATTAGGCTTGTGATAACCCTAGTTAGTTAAAGTAGTAAGCCGTAGTACTTGCTTGGCCGATTGTGAATGAATGGTGTCCAGCCCTGTATAAGTCTTGTCTAGCCCCTGTACCTGGAACCCTTGATCATGATTGTTTTACTTATCTCTAACGATAAATGGGTAGAGACAGTGAGCTATTCAGGCAAAGGGGTACAATCCCGGTCCTTGTTTGGTTTAAGGATTGTAACCTGGCTTCCGGAATGGTTCCACGTCCCTAGTCGTTTATCGCTCTGTGTACTTTATTTACTGGTATTTTTCCCTTCTTCTTTATGTTTTGATATGCTGGCTTTTGTTCTTATTTGTGGCCTCCCTTGTGGCACTTGCTCTTTCTGGGGTTTGACCCAGCTGGTTTTGTATGGCCAGATTTCGGAGCGGCTCCCGAGGATCTACCGAGCTTCCAGCCCAATGGTGACAACTAGACGGAACCCGGGCTACGAGTGGGTCTTCCTTTTTGTTTCACCCACTTATATGTAAATTTATTCTTTGAGGCGTTTAGCCGACGAGCACCTGTTAGCTCGATGCACATTTACTTACTGTCTGCCTACGGGCTGTAAACATGATTAACAAATCCTAGGGTTGATCATGTATGACTGAACTCTTGCTAGTCCTATCATTTTGTACGACTAGCTTCATGATCATCCAATATGTAATATTTGGGACGCCTTATATATATATATATTTGATGCTCTAATATCTTGTAACTCTGTTAATTGCTTGAGATTGAGACAATAGGCTTGACCTTAAGAGACTGCTGGCTTGTAGTAAACCCTCATATCTAGACAGCCGTGACCGTATAGTTGAGATGTATTCTATTTCAATATACGTAGCTGGCTGTGTCCGCCCCCGCTCTCCAGTATTCTGGTTCTGGGGCGTGACAATTGGTCAACCCAAATGGCATCACTGTAAACTCGTACTGGCCGTACCAAGTCTGAAATGCCATCTTGGGAATGTCATCCCACCTCACCTTCAGCTGGTGATACCCGGACCTCAAATCTATCTTCGAAAAGACCTTTGCCCCACTCAGCTGATCGAACAAGTCGTCGATCCTCGACAAAGGGTACATATTCTTGATAGTGAGGTTGTTGAGCGCCCGGTAGTCAATGCACATGCGGGACGTACTGTCCTTCTTCGGCACGAACAGGACTGGCGCTCCCCAGGACGAAGAACTGGATCTGATGAACCCCTTGTCCTGCAGCTCGTCGACTTGCTTCTTTAGCTCTATCAACTCGCTGTTGTTCACCCTATAGACATGCTGCGAGATGGGCTCGGCGCCCGGCACCAAGTCTATGGAGAACTCAATGTCCCTGTCTGGCGGCAACCCCGGCAACTCCTCGGAAAAGACATCCGAGAACTCAGCAATCAACGGATGTGGCAAATCCTGTCCCGCCAACAAAGCTCCACAGAATCCAGCCTCCGGCTCTGCTGCTCCTCGAGCAAACTCGATCTCTGGCTCACCCGGCGTCCTAAAAAGAACTCTGCCACCTCTACAATCAATGCTAGCATGGTGCATGCTCAACCAATCCATACCGAGTACCATATCGTACCTCGGTAGGGGCATTACGAGCAGACACGCACTCAAGTCCCGGCCTCTCAGAGTGACTCTTCGCCCCTTACAAATATTATTAACCAGGATAATACCTCCCCCGGTCATAATCTTGCAAGTCCTACCCATATATTCAGCAATGATATTGTGTCTCAGAGCAAAAGAAACAGACACAAAACTATGGGTCGCCCCAGAATCAAATAAGGCAAAAGCAGGGAAAGAATCTAGGAGAACATGACCTGCAACAACATCTCCTACGGGCTCTGCCTCCTCCTCTGCTGCCAAAGCGAACACCCTGCCCGCGGGTGCTCCCCTCTGGTGCTGGACAAAATGCTGCTGCTGGGTCTGGAGTGGAGGACCCCTCTGCTGAACCGCTGGTCCTCTAGCCGGCTGCACTCTGTCCTGGCCTCCTCTGACTCCGCAAAAGCGGCAATCCCTCAGCTGGTGATCGGGTGCCCCACAGTAGAGACAGACGCCTAACCTCTTCCAGCAAGCCTCCCTGGTGTGCCTCGACTTCCCGCAGAAGTCGCACGGTGTAGCCGGTCTCTGGCCCTGTCCCTGGTGCTGCTGGGCACGCGCCGGTGCCTGCTGGATCTGCAACAGAGGCTGCTGCTGAAATGGCCTCTGCTGCTACTGCTGCTGAAAGTGGGGACGCTTGGCTGGTCCCGCACTGGAACTCGCCCCCATAGTATCTCCGCTCCTCTTCGGCTTGAGGCCGAAGTCCTCCTCTACGATCTGCGCATCCATCAATATCTGATCGAACGTCGCATCACGGCGACCCGAGGTACGGGTGCGCACTGCATGAATAAGTCCCCTGCGGAACATACGAGCCTTCTGCCCCTCATCTTGGATCATATCGGGAGCGAACCTGCTAAGACGGAAGAACTCGGCTGCATACTCGTCCACCGACGAGTTCCCCTGCACTAGACCCACAAACTGGCCCTCCAATGCTGTAAGAGCCACGTCCGGGAAGAACTTCTCCTTGAAGAGCCTCTGGAAGTTCTCCCAAGTCAGCCCTCTCACCGACGCACAAGGATCCGTGCGGTTCCATGTCAGCGCAATGTCGAAGAATCGGCTGGCTGCGGCCGAAACCCAAAGCGCTCTAGGAAGCTCTGCCAGCTCCATGCTCTGCTGTACATCCTCTAGCCAGTCGTCTGCATAGAGGATTCCCTCCGTGCCTGTGAAGTCCCTGGAGCTCATCTTCCTGAAGTCCAATACTGTCCCCGGCCTGGACTGCTGCTGGTACGGCTGCTGGCCAATAGGGCCCTGTACCGTACCCGGTGCCACTCTCTCTACTGCTGCTAGGGCAAGCTGATGCGAGTTCTCCATACTCTACCTCAGCATCTCGATCTGTCGATGTGATGCCTCCGACTGGTGCTGCGATGCCTCTGCCTGGGCCCGCTGTGTCTCCATTATCTGCTGAAGGAGAAGGAACATATGATGCGTATCCGTCGGTATCGGTGGTGGTGGCAGTATCTCTGGAACAACGGCCGTAACCCTCTAGGGTGGAGGTGGTAGACCTTCCTGTGCAACTGCCTGGGTCTCTGGAATAGTAGAATCACTGGGGGAAGTCTCATGAACCTCCTCCTCAGCCTGATCAGATCTCTCAGGCAAGCTACTCGATCCAGTGGCCTGCGGGTGCGTCTTCGTCATCCTGGAGACGAATTGAAACAAAGATATCAATATGGCACATGAGTAGATTATCAAAGAAGGACAGTTAATTTAACACAAGGTAAATAATCATGATAATCAAAAGATCAGAAATTTCCTAGGTGTGATTGAGAAACTCCTATCATGTCCTAGGTCCTACGTCCTAATTGCAGGCTCGTAATTAGTACTCTAAGTCGAGCACCATTACGAGATCGCACTAATTGTGACACTGGACCTACGTAGGCCACCACAAAAATGTGTCACGACCCGCACCCTTATGAGGGGCACGAGCACGTGGGTACGTCCAGCCTACGCCGCAGTATCGGCGGTAGAACGCTGTATATAACGTCTGTAAATACCTACGACTAACAGTTAAAATGTACCTGTACAGTATATACTCTCCGAATGGAGGTGACATAGCAATACAGTCTCAATCACAGAATAAAACTAAGGTAGATAGCTCAGAAGGAAAGACACATGATAGATGAAAGAGAAATAAGTCCACAGTCTAATACAAGCCCAAATATATACAACATCACAGAGTATCAAAATAGAATATAGAAACTACAGTCTGATAAGCTAGCTGGATCGTAGTCCAGTCAAACCTAGCTAACCTACACTACTCTGGAAGTACAAATCTAGTGGCTCTACTATAAGGCCACGATCCATGGCTACTCCATCTAACTCGAGCCCATAATAGGTCGAGCAGTCCGCCTCAGAGTCATCTGTAATATATCATAACGGTATCCTGTCAGGAAAATGAGCAAATACAAACACTAATAGCAGTTCCATGTGAATTGACAAATTCTATAAGAGATAATATAATGAACTACAAGACAAAGATATATGAAGATTTGGGAACCGTTCGGAAGCCGAGTTACAACCCTTAAACCAAACAAGGACCGGGGTTGTAACTCTTCTCCCGAGCAGAACTTAGTCTCCAGTCAAGGTACAATGTAAAGGCAAGTAGAGCATGTGAGTAACTGTATATCATGGCATGGTGAGAAAATACTGAATGTAGAACAGAGCAGGATATACGATAAGATAAAGTAAATATAAAATGTGATTTGAATTATTAGAGCGATATATGATCGGCTTGGGATAAGTGACAGGACAGGCTATCCACTTGGCCCGGCAATCCGCGGTGACCTCAACAGAGAGTCATGCTGGCCAACCTGGATAACGAGCACAAGGCAAAAGGATCTCGCTACACCCTTCGTGAGGAAAGAGTGGCACGAGCACATGAATAGTGACTGGGTGGCTTGGATCACATAGCCCTAATAATTCTCCATCCCCGAATAGTACAATGGATCTGGACATGACACGTCATGGCACGTGATTTCGTAAGAGGGTAGCAAATCTTTTTTAGAAATTGGTGTCTATACAAGTACAAGAAATAAGACAGGGAGTGTACCCATATACCCAGAAATCTAGGAACAATATCTTATGTCATGATCCAATGTGTCCTAGTCCGTGAACTATCGTGACTAAGAATCAAGTAAGACACTACGACTGAATCGGATATAGCAGATATCAAGATAATGAAAACTATCAGTAAATGTACTCGCCTGCTGTCCTGAGCTGTTTGGTATATCAATGCTCAGAGCGGTATCAGAAGACCTAAATATGAGATACTGTAAGTTAATTTAGGTTTAAACAAGTTTAGGAATGATTTACAATGAATGATATGCAATCTAGGTCAAACTAGGTCTCACTAAGTCACACTAAGTCCTGTCAAGTCAATCTAGGTCAAATCAAGTTATACCAAGTCAATCTAAGCCAACCCAAGTCAATCCTAGGTCATACCAGGCATCACGGGTCAAAACAAGTCGAAGAAAGTCAAACGGGGTCAAGAGTTGGCCTACAGTTGACTTCTGGTCAACTAATCAACCCTGGTCAACTCTAGGTCAACCCTAGGTCAATGGTGACTAATAGTTGACTTTTGGTCAACTATACAAGTCTAATGGAAATTGGGTCTAAATTGGGCAAAGTGTTGACCCATAGTTGACTTTTGGTCCAAAAAGTCAACCGTGGTCAACCGGGGTCAAGACTAGGTCTAGGCGACTATTTCTAACTATTACCAATCTCTATAACCCATATCTAAGTCCATCTTGGACTTCGAAACTCATATCTTGGCCGTAGGCCAATATCCTATTTTACCCTTAAAAAGGGTAAAATTCTAGCTTAGGCAACTATCAAGTTAGCCTACCTACGCTTGGTATTTTGACCCGAGCTCCCTAGGGTAGTAAGGTACTAGCCTATACATATATTACCTACCAAGATACCTAAGTAAAATGGACATCTAGTCCATGTTACGGCCCATTGCCGGTATCTTGAATATTTCAAGATACGGGATGGTACGGCGCGATACCGGCGCCCTACAACCCCGATTTCCACCCGGAAGCCTACCCGCAAAATCTAAATTACGTATTCTTGCCCCACGCCAAGTTTCAACTCATTCCGATACTCCGGGCTCCGTTTCGCCCTCTAACTCGATTTTCCCCTATTTCCTATTCTAGCCTTCTTCCTATTCTTCCAACTTCTTCCAATCTTTCCTTCTAACTTCTAATCCTTTTCTAACTTCTAATTCCATAAACTTCTTCTACTCTTCTCTACGAATCTATCCATATATAATACATATATATATATATATATATATATATATATATATATATATATATATATATATATATATATATATATATATATATATATATATATATATATACATATATATATATATATAGGTGAAGGGGGGGTTAATAGGCTTAAAGGCCAAGGGGGGGGGGAGTTTTCCAACCTGGCAGCAGCCAGGTGCTGCTGCTGCTGCTGCTACTGCAGCATGTTGCTGCTGCTGTTACTGATTCTTCTTCTTCTTCTCATCTCCTTCTCTTCCTATATATATATATAATTCATATATATATATATATATATATATATATATATATATATATATATATATATATATATATATATATATATACATAACTAGATATCTATCTATATATCTATCTAGATATCTATCCATCCATCTAAATATATATATAACACACACACATCCATATACACACATCCATATATATATATATATATATATATATATATATATATATATATATATATATATATATATATATATATATATATCTATACACTCATATCTATATATAAATACACTCTCATAACTATATATATATATATATATATATATATATATATATATATATATATATATATATATATATATATATATAAACACACACACACCCTCACACCACACAAACACACACACATTCTCACCACTCTCATCCTCATGACACTAATCCTCACACAACACAACACATCAAAATATATACACACACAAGAATATACATGTATATATATATATATATATATACCACTCTCTAAGGATTAAATCCTAATAAATCATCAACCTATTTTCTAGGGAAAATCCATAAATTTGTGGGCAAATGGTAGAGAATGTTCTCCTCTCCATTTAATGTGTGGAACATGAATGCTAATGAGAAATAAATGGAGAAATTAAAGCTTACCTAGGTTAGGGTTGGTTGGAGGAAGAAGCTTGGAAAGAAAATGAATTTGAAAGAGAGAGAGAGAGTGTTGCTTAGTGGAGAAGGAAGAGGGGGGGGGGGGGGGGGCTAGTCATGGCCGGCCAAGGCTTGGCATGGTGAGGGGCACTTGTAATTACAAGTTTGCCCCTCCCTAAGCCTAATGTTGATTAAATTCCAAATTAGGTTTAGGAAGTTGCTAAAAATAATTAAAAATCATAATTAAACTAAATTACTCATGGGGGACTAGTCCAAACTCTTAAACCCTAAAGTTTAGTGTGGTGGGCCATGGTTAGCTAACATGCTAATTACAGTTCAAGTCGAAATTCACCGGGGTCCCGAATTAACTCGAAATGCGACAAAATTCGAACCCGACTCCTATAATAATTAAATAATAATATTCATGAAATAAAATTCCCAAAAATATTATAAAATGGAAAATTACCATTTTACCCCTAACTGGGAAAAGTGAGGGTGATGGTGTTATTCTAGTTATTAGCCTTAGTCCAATTTTAGTAGGTACCCCTGACCGTGGTACTCAGGAGTCCCTTCCTAAGCATGATGCAAGACAAGACTGGTTTATTTGTACAAGCACAATCATCCACGGTGTCCAGGTTATTTATACTTGTCAAGTCATGTCATGTAAGCTGTCGCAACAACAGCCCGAGATATATCATGTCAGGTTTACTTGTCAGGAGTACGCCACGACGGGCCACTATCATGTCATGCTAGTTCCTTGTCACACCATATCATGTACAATTGTCATTTCAATCATGTCAATCAAATAATTAGAATATTCATAAAATACAAGCTATGAAAGTGCCATGCGGCTCGGCATATGCGACAAAGAAGTGATCTCATGCGGCTGGAAAGGGAGCAGTCTAAGCGCCTCGGGATGGAAGGGTCATGCGGCTGGCGGAGGGAGTCGGGTTCATGCGGCTGGGAAAAGAAATCCATGCGAGTCGGGGGAATTAAGAGCACATGCGGCTCGAAATAAGAGCAGCTCATGCGGCTAGCGGATGGCAGTAGAACATATGCGGCTAGCGGGGGACAGGTCTCATACGGCTGAAGGGGATGAGTCCTTATGCGGCTGGAAAAAGGACTAGTCCCCATGCGGCCAGGGAATGACAGTTGCATATGCGACTAAAAATGACGGGCGCATATGCGGCTGGCGGGAAAACCGAGCCTATGCGGCTGGCAGAGCAGGGGAGCCTATGCAGCTGGCGGGTTGAGGGTCCAAGCGGCTCGAACAAATCCGGGTCATGCGGTTAGGTCCAGGCAATAGTGCATGTAACTGACTTGCCGCATGAATGTTCATGCGGTCAAGTGCTGCCATGCGGCTCGGGACTGTGCGTCTTCTCCAAATTTCCGAGAAGAAGTACACGATGAAGCCATGGCTTCCATGCTGCATAAAACCTTCATCCGGAGTCCAAATCTGAACTTCCATAGGTCAAAACGGGAAAGAATGAAATGCTCTACAACATAGAACCATCAAAACTTGGGAATAACAATGCTAAGTAGATCAAAACCCAAGAATTTCGAAAATACTATAAACTTAGATCTACACAAATTTAACCATGGAAATTGAAAACATCAAGTACTAAAGAGTATTAGAATCTCGAGAGGAAGAGGATGGAACAATAAAACGGAGTTCCTTCGCGAAGCAAGCTGCACTTTCCTAAGCTCTCTTCCTGGTAGGTGAGGAGTTAATAGAGGAAATAAGAAGAGTAATGAAGAGAGAGAAGGAAGTGGGGGTTAATAAATGGTAGTGGTGGTGGTAGGTAGGTGGTTCTCTTCTTGGTTCATGATGAACCAAAGCAAAACCAAGCCAAGCCGAACCCACCCAAGAATAAACCAAGCCATGAAGAAAAACTAAGTAAGAAATCATGCAATACAAGAAAAAATACGTACACGTATTCCAAAATACGTAATACGAACCACATGCATTACAGTGAGTGTTAAGATAATGTGAGAATGGTAAGAAGGTATAGGATAAGGTAAAGGGTAGATAGTTAACATGTGTCATAAGATGATCTAGATAACCTAGATACTAGGATTTCTTGGTAGGTAATGTTAGTATAGGATAGTATCTAGCTATCCTGGAAAACCTAGGCTAGTATTCCTAGGTTAGAGTGGTATGTGCAAGGTATAGGTATTTACCTTGGTAAGGGTAATGTAGGTAATGCCTAAAACTAAGGAATTGAGTTTAGAGTCTGAGATATGGTTAGAACTTGGTTTCTTTGGTTGGTAATGAACAAATGTAGTGCTCCTAGACTAGTTTTGACGTCGGTTGACCATTTTGACCACAAGTCAACAAAAGTCAACCGAGAGTCAAACTTAGCCTTTAAGCGACTAGATTTGACCGAAACCAAACCAGAGTTGACCAGTTGACTGAAAGTCAACAGTTGGTCAACATTAGACTAGTTTGACCTAGGGTTGACCTTGAGTTGACTAGAGTTGACCAGGGTTGATCAGTTGACCAAAAGTCAACTGTAAGTCGACCTTTGATCCCGTTTGACCTAGTTTGATTTGGATTGACTCCCAGTGACTTGGTACGACCTAGTATGAACCAGTATGACCTGGTATGACTCAGTTTGACCTATATTGACCTAGATTCATTTAGAATGTATTGAATTGCATCTTATTATCATTTTAGACTCATAGTGACTTGTACTGTTCTATAGGAGACAGACACCACTCCTCGAAAAGTATATTCTTTTCAGACACTCAGGATATCAGGCGAGTACATTCTCTGACCATTTCATACTTGTCTGGATTTACATTCTTGCTCTAGATTACTGTACTTGATGCTGACACGATTGTTATCATGGATTGGTACTATATGAATCTTCTTTTGAGATGTTATCCTCTAGTATTCACTAAATACATATTGTGATGTGTGTTTCACTTACATATTGTATTTATTGAATACCCTTATCCTTGTATACTCATTGTGCATATTGTACTCTCATTATCACATGAGCCCAGGGATAGACCAATGTACAACTATTGTATAACATTGTACATCTATTGTATAACATTGTACATCTATTGTATAATATTGTACACTATTGTACAAGATAACGTAACTGGAGTGGATCCTTGTGTATTGATTGGGGAGGGAGAGTAGAATTGGTTATGTAATCAAATCCTATTGTACAACATTGTATAACTATTGTATATATCTATTGTACACTCACGTACAATGGAGTTACCATTGCATTATCCTAGACCGTTTATATAACCATATTGTACTCTAAATCATATGTTGCTTACAGTTCTTACTTATCATATATAGATATTTCCTATTATCAAATCTCTGCTATTTTTTATATACATTCTTCTTTCAGCGTTTCCTGTACCTTACTCTATTGCATGCTTTATATTTCCTAACTTGATATGAACTGCGTGAGATGTTTTGTGCTCGCTCCTGTCCTGACTGGACCTGTTGAAAATATTACAGAGGATGAGGCCTGCGCAGACACCTACTATGGGACAGTTGTAGATGTTTCTTGTGACCCAGATTTCCAGTCTAATCCAGTAGCTATAGAGACTGAGGATCCCTAGTCTAGGTTTTACTATTTCTGTCTTTGAGATCTGGATTGTATATATTCTTTTATATTCAATAGTGAGACTTGTATTCTGGATGTTTGCTGAGATATTATCTTAGACACTTAGACTCTCTAGTTGTATTTATGTGGATTCTTCCTTTTCAGTATTTATCTATCTATCTTTCTATCTTATCATTATGCCTTAGATGTGATTGAGACTGTATATTATTATGTCACCTCCATTCGGAGTGTATATACTGTACAGGTACCTTTATATTGTTAGATGATTGACCTAGGACAGCGTTCTACCGTCGATACTGCGGCGTAGGCTGGGCGTTGTTACGTTCTAACAGTGGGTGTGGGTCATGACACAATATCACAAGCCAACATTCTTAGGGTCTCGAAAGCACTAGCCAGCACACATGAGTCAATTCACCAGTTCTGTTGAACTCATCCATCAATTACCCCATTCACAGTTCTTTTCCAACGTCACATACAATTCTTAACTTGTTACAACATACATAGCCACTTTTCTTTATTCCCACATTCCAAATAGCATTCACAATATAGCATACTATGGCATCGAGTCATTATTGGGTTATTTGTGTCCAAACTAACAATAATCATTCATTCAGAGATATCACAATATATATAGACTTATTGTATGGAACATTCAGTGAGCAACCAAGAGGGTCAATGAACTTTAAGACACGAACAACATAGGATGATTACAGAACAACAACAATATAATCGTGGAAGCAATCTTTGATTTAATCGTTGTAACACCCTGTTTTCTAAAATTGGGGATTTTTGAAAATTTATTATTTTTATTATTTATTAGTGGTATTTTAGTCATGGTATGATTTTCTGGTGATTTTAGTTAAGTTAAACCATTTCTAAGTCATGCTAAGTCATGACTTATGACTTTGTGATTTTGGTTAGTATAACTTAGTGTAAACCCTAGTTTTCTCTAACCTAGAAGTTGCCATGACCATGAGAGTTTAGCCATAGGCTTAGAACACCAAATTAGAGATTTTTAGCCTAAAGGGTATTTTGGTAATTTTCTAGAAATTATTTGGAATTATTTAGATCCATGTGTTTTTATTATTGTTTAATTATTGTTAAGTGTCATGAGAGCCCCTAACCAAGTTTAGCCTAATCTAGAGGTTAGTTACTAACCTAGAAGCTATAGGATAGATATTTGGTCATGGGATAAAGTGAGATAAATATCTAATTTACCTTTAAGGATATTTTCCTTAAACCACTCCAAATATCAAGACCCTTTACCCAAAGTCCAAGCCTTAGCCATGAAGGAAGGGCTAGGACACCCCCCCCCATGCCATGGCCGGCCACGGGCACCCCCCTTGGCAGCCCACACTTCTATATAACCCCTTTATATTAATTCATGAATAATTTACATGAAATTAATTCCTAGAAAATTCCAATTTCTTCAAACCTACACAACTTGAGCAATTTTGATCCAAATCACCTCTAGTTTCTTGCATTGGACTCCCCTACACTAGAGGGTACTAGTTAGGGCCTGCTATTGAGGATTTGGAAGCTTTTGGCATCACAAAGTTGAAGGATACACACCCCCCCCCCCCCCTCTTCTTTAATTTTCATTGGATTTGCACAAATAGGTAAATGCCCATAAACTTTGTTAAATTTGTATTTTCTCTTCATATTTGCATGCATCTAGGTACTAGGGTACTGTAGGTAAAGTTTGGTGAAAAATAGGATTGATTTGGTGTCCGTATCGGACACGTATCCTAGGCTTTTAAACTGTGTTTGATGTAATGCCACTGAGAAATGGATTTTGTTAAAATGTAAAACAAATTACATTTTCTGTTAGCCCTAGACACCTAGGTCACAACCCTAACTGTTGGACACATTTTTGAGTCGTGTCCGTTGTCCAAAACGGACACGAACCCACTGCACGAGACTCGCGTGCGTGCCCTGCTACCACGCTCGTGCTCACTGCACAGAGCACTAGGACACGAGATTTTTGACATGGACACGGGGGCAATGTCTGCGAACATGCCCCAAAATTTGGTGTCGCTTCGTGTCGTGTCGAGTGAGAAATCTCACTCGCACTGGACACGGGCTGTCAACGCACACGCGCGCGAGGGCAACTTCGAGCGTGTCGTGTCGCGCGGACACGACACTTGGGTGCCTCGTAATGACACCATCGTGTATCCCTTCATGTGGCATACACGAGGACACGAGCACGTGGTGCGTCGTGTCCTGTGTGCAAGTACGAGGCGTGTGACAACGTGCACGACGCTGTCGAACACCTCGTGTATCAGTCGTGTTTTCACGACTGATACGGAGTTCGTTTTGTCCACGAGTGTCGTAGACACGTGTCAGAGTGTCCATCGTGTAGCCCTATGTGTGGGCTACCGCTGTGTGTGACCACGAGCGTGTCGTGTCGGTGTCTCGTGGTGTCTACGAGACACGTGAACACGTGCACGACGCTGTGCACTGGGTTTCGGTATCATGGCTTACCCGGTAGTTTTTAGATGTTTGGACACCGTGTCGTATCATGGTGGACTGCCACTGACACACGACACGTATTGTATGGGGCATCAATTACCAACCTAGGAATCGAGCCATAGCTTGGTTTAGTGTGGGTAATTTGAATTACCTAGTTTCGAGCAAAACAGTCCAGTTTCCTGTTTGGGATATTTTCCAGTTTTTGTAAATGAATTTCAACCTAAAATTGATTAATTTATACTTTGTATTAGTGTATTTCAGTATGTATAGATGTAGTCTATATGTATGTGGAGTGTGGGTGAGATTGGGGTTAAATGGTAGTGTGTATGTGTAGTGTATATGTATACATATGTATGTATATGTGGACTGTGTGTGTGTGTTGGGGTGCAAATTTGTGGTTCCAGGAACTGGAACCCAGCCCCCCTCTCTCACTGTCTGTGCTCTGTCCCCTCTTCCTGTCTCTCTCTCATTCTCACTCTCTCACTCTATATCCCTCTCTCTCTTCCTATATATATATATGTAATATAAAATAGGTTTTATATATAAAATATATGTGTATATATATATATATGATATATATATATTTGTATTAGTTCTATGTAGTGATACTATATATATATATATGTGGGTTTGTATTAATATAGTATTCCTATTTGACATATGGGTAGTAGGTAGATAGAGTCTATATTATATATATATATATATATAATAATATATATTATATATATATATAATATATATATATATATATATTATATATATATATATATATTATGTATAACTACTAGGTATTGGTTCTATGAAACCCCATGACTATGGCCTATGGCCAAGATTATTAGCCTATGGCTTGGGGCTAGTCCTAATGGCCCAAAACCCAACTTGTTGACCCTTGTTGACTAAGGTTGACCAAAGTCAACCTTAGGTCAAGGTTGACCTAGTTCACCTAGAATTGTCTAGGAATGACCTAAAACAACTAGTTTGACTAGTTTGACTAAAACCCTAACTAGTGTTTGACTAGTTGACTTAAGGTTGACCATTGTTGACCATGGTTGACTAAGTCAACTATTGGTCAAACCATGACCTAATTGACATATAATGACTAGTTCAACTAGTCAACCATGTTTGACCTAATTACCTAACTGACTAGTCTTTGTTGACCAATACCTTAGTTGGTCTAAGTTTGACCTAGACTTGACCCAGATTGATCATGTTGACTAGTATTGACTAAGTTTGATTAGAGTGTTGACCAGGAATTGACTTTAACCTAGATTAAACTTGTTTGACCTTGTTGATCTTGTTTGACCTTATTTGACTTAGTATGACTTCCTGTGATCTAGTTTGACTATTAGAGTTGACCAAGAGTTGACTTTTGACCAGATTGACCTAGAATCATGTAGTATGCATTGTATACTTTATTTTTACCCTTGTGGATACATTGTGACTTATATTGCTCTGATTAGGAGCCATACACCTCTCCTCAGACAGTATATCCTCTTCAGACATTCAGTTATCAGGCGAGTACATTCTCTGACCGTTTCATACTTGCTAGGATTTATATTCTTGCTCTAGATTACTTTACTTGATGCTGACACGATTGTTATTACGAATTGGTACTATATGGATCTTTTCATGAGATGTTATCCCTCTCGGGAGCATCAGATACAGCATGTTGTGCGTTTCACGAATCATCATATATCTCATGCTTCTATTATCATGAATCTTCAGGTATCAGCTAGTGACTCATGTACTCTCATGATCATCGAGCCTTCATGAATCTTCATGAATCACTCACGTATCACCCAATTATGGGCTTATCATGAATCTTAACGTAACATGAATGGATCCTTGTGTATTGATTGGGAAAACGGGGGAGTAGAAGTGGACATGTGAATAATTCCAAGTAGTGTAATCATGTGCAAACTCAGTAGTGTAATCATGTATAAATTCCAGCCATTCACATGCCTACTTGTGCTCTACATCACTAGACACTTACAGTTCTCTATATACAGTAGATATTTCCTTTACAGCTATCTCTTTGCTACATGTATCTTCCTTCAGCAGTTCCTGTATTTTACTCTATGTATGCTTTATATTTCCTATCATACTATGCACTGCGTGAGATGTATTGCTCGTTCCTGTCCTGACTGGACCTGTGAAAATATTACAGAGGATGAGGATGAGGCCCTGGTGACTACCTATTATGGAGCAGGACTAGATGACACTTATGTTGTGGACCCTCAGCAGGATCCACCTTCAGCTGAGGATGTTGCCCCTGTAGTCTAGGCTAGTTTAGCTAGACAGTCTTTCTGTATTATCTTTTTGTCTCATATTTGAGTTGTATTTCGAGACGTTGAGATGTATAGACTCTTAGACTTATTCTGTATATTGGGTCGACATTCTAGATATTATGTTGTACTAGACACTTAGACTTATTCATCTATGATACTGTTCTCTTGAGTTACTATCTATCTATCTGTCTTTCATTCTTCTACCCTAGATGTGATTGAGATTGTTATCTGTTATGTCACCTCCATTCGGAGAGTATAAACTGTACAGGTACATTTTATATTGTTAGATGATTGACCTAGGACAGCGTTCTACCGCCGACACTGTGGCGTAGGCTGGACGTACCCACTTCTTGTGTCCTTACTCTAGGGTGCGGGTCGTGACAATCGTGGAAGCAACGTTGAGTGATCGCAGAAGCAACTTTGGTTAATCGTCGATGCAACTTTGATTTGAAACGAATCAAAGAAGAGACCAATGACGTAAAGCCGTGCTCTGATACCAATTTGTCACGCCCCGATTCGTAGAGTCATTTATTCACATATTTATCTTTTGGAATCAATCGTCCTCGCTAGGGCGTGATGACGTACAAGTCTGAAATTACACTGTACAAGACAAAGACGGTACATAATTGATATCTTCAAATATGAACACATCGCAACGACAGAAATAGACAAATTAAAGTTAACGAGGACATTCTTTCTTATCGAATGGAAACCATCATTTGATTTGTAACAGCGAAAATGAGAAGATAACTTGCAGTCACAGAGAGATATATAAACTTTATTCTCTTTATTGATAATTGAAAAAGAGTACAAGACTTGTATTGAAGTACAATGCTTATAACACATCTCACTTTACATTGAAAGCCAACTGAAAAATGCTATAATGCTTACATTTGATGCTTGGATACATTAGATTATAACTCGATATACTGACTTGGCTTACAACTCACTGGTACATCTGATTATAATATTCCATACATTATGCCCTTTATAAACAGAAGACATCATCTTGTACAAGGAGAGCTTCTGCATGTCCAACAATTCTTCGATGCTGCGGGACCAATCAAGCCAATTTTCGTATGCAGAATATCCCAAGCACGAGCACCTGCCCATAAAACGTGGGTCAGTACATCATCTATGTACTGGCGAGCAGAATCCAACCCACTCGTCTAAACCAATACTAACTAGTCAATTTTAGCAAGCATTTAATAGAATGATCTTTCTACTTGGGACCTAACATCAGTTTACAGTTCATGGGTAATAATCATAGTGAAGCATGTAAACTTGTTATCTTCTTTCTAGGTAAAGGCAACAATGAAACATACTTAGTGTTATCAAGTTCTGACAGTGTACATTTAGAGGCATCTTTTAAGCGTCGTTGAGTTAACATTAGCCAAACATGTTATAGGTATTCTTTTATCAAGGCAACACTCCAGCATATTGTATTTACATGTTGAGCATGTCATAGAGTTCTCTTTTAAAGGCAACATCATAACATTGTCTTGTTTAGCATGGTTAAGAAGACAATTCAACCAACATATATTGCATATATCATATTTAAATGATTTCTTACCGATTCGACTTCGCGTACCTGCATAAGATTACAGGAGAATATGATATACTTACTCTGCACAAAACATTCATTAGCATGCATCCTGACTACATGACCACTGGTGCTGCGCACCAGTTAAGGACTTTGCCATATAGGACTTCATAGGGTATGGGATGTGCCCTTCACCAGGTTGCGAGTCCGAATGAAGGTCCTAATACCGCGTGCCACCAAAGCACGCCGATTTCCTCCTAGGCCGACTCGATCCCACCGCCACGGGTACGTTCAAAAAAATAATATCTTGTATACAAGTTTGCCCATGGTCATGCGAATGTGTGTCCGACTCGATCGTATTCGAAGTCGCATGATAAAATATTAAGATAAGTAAAGGCAACAGTTCATTACCTCATCTTTCCAATTACCATCTGTTCACTTGGTGATCTCAATGATCCCAAGCCTCATCATTTCTCATTACACCAAACATTGCAACATTTCTCATATCATTCCTTTCTAAGAGGAACAAACAATATTTCATTCATCTCAATAGTACCGCAGCATTTCATTCATTTCATAGGAACATTATTCTTTCCTTTATTTCTTATAAGAAAACATGTAACAACACAGTTATGCAGAAGGTACATGATTCTAGTATTTCATTCAGTTCTTTGTGTTAATGGCATAACAATTTATTTCTCATGTATCATTCACGTAGCATCTCATTACTCAAGTATTTCATTGCTTAAGTAGTATTAACAGAAGGGACGTTATTAATTCATTTCAAGCATCAAGTCATATTAACAGTTCAAGTGGGATTCGTTCAGCAATTCAATGATCATGACTTGTACAGTTCAAAATCAGGCAACTTAAGCATCTCTATTATCTAGTAACCAAAATACGGACATTTAGGGACAATTCATAATATCGTATTACTCTATTTTATTAAGCATGCGGAGTAAGGAGGAGGGAGGACAGTTCCACTCACTTGCATAAAAGGGTCTTCCTGTTCCGATTGCACACATTCCCTCTAAGCGTATCTCCACCAGTGAGCCACGATCCCTACTCATAATGTTCAGCTAGCTAAGAGACTGCATCAGTCTCAATTCTCTTGATCTCCAACATAAGTCCCGATCAACATTCTGATAGCATTCAACAAGCCAACCAAATACCTCGTGCGGAACGGGGCATTATACCATCTTCTCTACCATTGCTCTTGAAATAATATTTTTTGTGCACCCATTATCAGTGATGATGTCACATAGCTTGTCTTTAACTTTGCATCGAGTTCGAAAGACATTGTGGCTCCACGCGGTTCTTCAACCTTTGGGGTTAGTAATTTGTCTGACGATAAACAAGTATGTTCAAACTCGTCACGTGTTATTGGTTTCGTCATTATTGTTTTGAAAAGGAAAGAATTTTAAAAGTTTCCAAAAATTTGGAATCCTCGATCTGTGGGGCTCTGATACCACTTGACGCAGCGGATACCGGAAGTGCTTACCTTTGTACTTAACAATGGCCAAGTCGATCGGTGATGACGATAACTGGAAGACCGTTGCTTGGTGAGAGCGAAGCGGTGCCGCAAAAACTCCGACGGATGGCCTTATGAGGGGTCCACACGAAGGTTGCTGAAGACCTCAAGCGAGGGACTTCCGAATCCACTGAACAATCGAGTCCACGGCCAAGAAAAAGAGAGAACAGATCTCAAAACTTAAAGAAGAATTTTATTAATTAAAAGTTGTTCCTCAATTGCATACAGAAGGTGCATATTTATAAGACTTTTATGCCAACCTAATCCTAATAAAATACAGATAAAACGTATCCTAATAAAGATAGGGTCAAAATAAGAGTCCTAAAAGAAATATGATTCTTATCAACTATATAAAAAAGATAAAGCAAAAAAAAAAAAATCCTAAAAAATTCGGAATTGGAATCCACGCTACATCACACTTTCACCAAATGTAAATGTTGTTCATCACAAATAATATATTTTGTTAAGTTGATTTTGTTACGAGCGTCATAATAAGTAAATTTCCTACTGAAGATCCTTAGGACAAGTGCTTTAACCGTGTTTATCTAGCATTAATTGTGTCATTGTCATAACAATTTTCATAGTTTCTCTTCAAAATTTTGGTGCCGTCATTTTTTCTTCTTCTAGCATTGTGAAGCTTTAGGTATTGATTTTTGGTCTTTGGGATCTAAGACTTCAATTCCCTCAATATCTGTGACAAGTATTACTATAATATTCTCTGTCTAATTGAAATATTACTATTAATACTTTTAACTTCTGGAGGTGACATTTATGTCAGTGGTAGTTCATTTTCTATAGGATTAGTAGCATATAATTTTCAAAATTACTATAAACATTGTAACAATGTTCTGAAAGATTTTCATATTGTTGGTTATAACCAGTAGCATCAGGGATCCATACTATATTTTAAATTATAATGTAAACTTTTTATCAAATTTTTATATAAAATTAACTAATTTTATGATAATATTTTTTTTTACTTAAACCTCAATTTGATTCTCCAAAGCCGGATGTAGATTATTGTAGCTTGATGATGGTCGATGAAGTTGAAGCCTCCAAAATTTTTGGACTCTTGCGATTTTTCTTGCACTCCAATCTCCAGAAAGTAGTTACTTCACTAGATTGTTTGTAAGTATTAGAAGAGATGAAAAAAAAATTGTGACAAATTTTGATAAATTAAGTCCTATTTGTAAGATTTTACATGAGTTTTTGGTCATTTTACAGCAAACTAGTCAAAATATCCCTTATTAACTTTCCAGAAGGACTACGAATTGGAGATATTTTGATTAAAAATACCCCAAATTAATAAAATGGTTGTTGGAATATTTTTTTTATAACCAAATATACCCCTTCTAA
>JANAVB010028395.1:2535722-2782853 GCA_029216955.1 Iris pallida
AAATGCTTTATGGACTAAAACAAGAACCAAGAGCTTGGGACAACAAAATAGTTGGATATTTTTGTCAAAAAGGTTTTCAAAAAAGACATAGTGACCCAACACTTTATTTGAAGAGAAATGATAATTGTAGTGCCCCGACCCGTAAGATGCCTTATGATGGATGGTTGGTTCGATTAAGCCTTATTGGACTTGGGAATATTCGAAAGGATCGCTTGGAAGGCTATGCGATCGTGGCGGGAATCGTCTTATAAATGTGAGTAGTGTTGCACCCTTCAAAGATCCTTTAGCTTCACGTTTAAAATAAAGGATAGTATGCTATGTTCTCGTTGAGTTGCTGAATAACACCTTACATGAAAGTCGAAAATATAATGAAAGATAATTAATCATATGACCCAAAAGCTGTTGCGAATTATTTTATGAACTGCGTGCTTCGAATCATTTCAATGAATTGCATGCTTGTATGCTTTGCAATGAAATACGTGACAGGTGAAGGAAAAATCATAAATGCTTGGACGGTGAGTATGTCGAGCCTCAGCTCGATGAATGTATGCTAAACAGATGCTAAGTCCCAAGAATTGGATAGTGAGTACATTGAGTATCGGTTGGAAAGATGTATGGTATCAAAGATGTTGGAAAAGAATTGGGGAACAACATTCTATTATCCCATCGCCGGTGTAGAATATTGATTACACCAAGACTCTGGAATGAGAAAGATGGCAATACGAATGGAAATGGTGGCTGAAGTACATAGTTTTTCTTATCAATCATTATATGTTTTCTTCATAGATAAGTTGCATATACTTGCATGCTCATGGACAACTTGTGCACAAGATAGTTGCCAGAACGGTACTCCGCGGTCACGGACCCGGTTCATCCTAGGGGTAAGAAGGATGGTGTCGACGTACTGACATCGAGATTTCGGGACTTGCAGTTAGGGGTTGTTACCGTCCACTGAAAGGATGTCGAAATACCCATGGTACTGAAGTAGTAGCACGGCGTTTCGGAAACCTCCCATGGATTCATACCCCATTCGGAGTTAGCCGTTCGCCAGGAAGACGGTCCAAGATGGCGTGTCGCCAATGACCTTCATATAGATAGGTCCAGTGCTAATGATGTCTTATGCAGGCAGTGTAAGTTATTACTCAATTACAGGAAAGGATGTCGACTGTTGGTAAGAATCACCCAAGGTTATAAACGGCGGTAGGCGGGTGCGCGACGGAGAGAGTCCGCCTACCGCCTAGGCGGCCTAGGCGGTGCCTAGGCGCCGCCTAGGCGGTTGATATATTTTGAACATTTTTTACTATTTTACCACTGTTTTTTGCATAATATGCATATTTTTAAGGGTGTTCCATGCATAACTAAGTTGTAGAACGAAGATTTATAAAGTTTTAGTGTTGTTAGGCCCATAATGTTAAAAAAAAACCTTTTTGGCCAAAATATTTTGTAAAGTATTTATCCGCCTAGGCGCTCGCCTACGCTGCCTCACCTCCGCCTATGCCGCCAACCTCCATTGGCCGCCTACTCTACCGCCTACAGCAAAGCGGTGCGGAGAGAGACCGCCTACCGCCTAGGCGCCGCCTAGGCGGCCAAGACGGGCGCCATTTAGAATACTGGAATCACCTGAACAGTGACAAATATATTAAATTATGATATTGTTTCTAACAATGTCTTATGCAGGAAAGGTAAGTATTATAAATGTACAGGGATGGCTATACGACGTGGATAAGAATCACCAAGTGTGATAACTGTATGCTTTACATTATGTTGGCTATGAGATTTGCATGCTTTACTTCTTGTCGGCTATAAACATAAAATTGACCCTAAGGCAACGAGAAAGACCACTTTTAATAATGTTCTATAACACGATTACTTAGTGTTGTCTTCTTAGGTGAGTTGGGCCAGCATCGCTCGCCAGTACATTGATGATGTACTGACCCACGTTGTGGGCAATATTTCAGGTGCTTGCGTATGGAAATCGTTTGATTAGTGCTTGGCATCGATGAATCAGATGGGTGTGCAGAAGCTCTTCTTGCATGACGATGTCTTCTGCTATACGGGACATAATATATGGAACAGTGTAACTCAGTTGTACCAATGAGATTATAGCCAAATTGGCAAGTTCATTGTAAAGAAGTCGGCATATTCAGTTGTAGCCTAAAGGGCAAGTGTATATATTCAGTTGGCTATTCAAGAGTCTTGTAATCAGTTGTAAACTCTGTATTCCGCTGCAAGTCTTGTAGTCCATTGCAATTATCAATAAAGAGATACGTTTCTTTATATCTTGTGTGACTTCAATTTATCTGCTTGGTTTTGTTGCGCTGTCGTTATTTTTTGAGAAATACCAGGAACTGTAATGGTTTTGCCTTGTACAAGTGCAATCTAGACTTGTATGGCATCACGCCAAGTGACTAGTTTTCATTCGTCCGGGATCGAAGCGTGACATAATGGTATCAGAGCACGACTTTTCGTCCTTGAATTCTTATTCGATTTGTTTCAAATCAATGTTGCTACTAAGATGATTCAAAGCTGCTTCTGCGATGATTCAAAGACTGCTTCCGCGATTACTTAAAGTTGCTTCCACGATAAAATCAAAGTTGCCTTTACGATGAAATCAAAGTTGCCTCTACGATGACTCAAAGTGCTTCCGTGATTATTCAGTGTTGCTTCCAAATTATTCTAAGTTACTCTCTTGTCTGAAAGTTCGTTAATTCTTCTGGCCGCTCACTGGGAGTTCCATACAATAAGTCTAAATATGTAGGGCTGTGATATGTGTGCTTTATGAATTCTTAATGATACCAAAACGAATAACAATGATGCAATGTAATAATAAGTTGGATGTGTGCAGGATGTCTTATGTGTAAGATTCATTGAAGTCGATTGTTATGTAGCAATCGACTGTGGGTGATGGCATGGTATGTTGGAACAGAATGTGCATGGATTTCAGTGAATGGGAATCGACAGAATCTTAAGTCGGTATTTGTGGTCAGCATAACCACTACATGATGGATAGTCTATATTAGACGTTGGTTTGCTGCGAAGGGAATATTGTATCAGAAATTGCTTGAGCTCTGAGTGGTATATTGCATATACCCTCGTCGTGATAAGATGTCCCTTGACCCTGTTTGTGGCATAGTGATTGCTTTACATGTAAGGTATTGGGTAGTATTGAGTCGTAGTTGAGATTACGATTGATACATGACGGCTAGACGTGTTCCTTGATTATTAAGTTCGGATGACCCGATGCGAGATTGGAATGGTTAGCATTATGCTGGGTAAATGAGAAATTGAGAATATGAATTGAATGCCTTAGTCGGGAAAGGAACGAATTACAGATTCAAGCATTACTTGAATCAGTTGGGTAAAAGGATTGTAAGCTCAGTAACGATGGTGGGGTGTTACTATCGGAAGATTTTGCGAGAACAACTATAGACCGAATATTGGATGATGTGGGAATTGAGTAATTGGAATTGCATGTTGGACATCGACAAACTGATAGTGATGTTAGACGCTTATCGAATGTTGTGAATGATTTAGAAGATGCAGAGAGTTGCATCAACGACTGAAAAGTTAGAGAATGGATTTGAGGAAATAGATGGCCATGCACGTTGTGCAGTTGTACTTAAGAGAATTTGACGAGTCCCAAATTAACAAGTTATGATCCTTGATTATTTTGAGGCACAGAGAATGAATACTTGTCCCTTGATGCATGAAAGAATAGAAGTTCCTTATAAGAGTCGGATGGCTGGGATACAAATAAATATCGAGGTACAGCGATATGTAATAGACCGTATCGGTGAATAACGTTGTCGCATGAATAACGAGTTAGGTGGAATATAGAATTGTTGGATTATGACTTAGCTAATGAGTTATGTCATATCCACTAAATGACCGATGTACGAATGCTAGATGATTGGTGCCATAGAGATTGGATCAATGCATGAATAGTGAAATCTTCTTATAAAATCACAAAGAGATGATGCAAAACGAATATTGATGGTTAACGTGAATTGCTAAGAGACGTCCGTGTTTGGTGCTAGCAAAATTTATAAAGGATGCCTTCGAAAGAAATACGATTTTGTAGTTGCCTTATTTTTGCTGGTTAAAGAGTACAAACCGTATCGATGACCTAGAAATGTGGGAATTGAATGTCGCGAAGAGACCGTATAAAAGAGATTGTAAATGATAAACCATTGAGGTAGCGATGTTGGATTATAACTCGAAATAGTTGGCCTAATTGAATAGACAAAATTTGAGTATGATATGAGAATACAAGTCGGATTGAGCAAGTGATGATGCATCTATGCAAATAAAAACTGCATAGTTGGATGTCCAATTGATAAAGTTTTATATGATAGCTTTGGGATTGACCCTAAGAATTGTCGGATAGATTTTTGTCGGTTGCGGGTAAGTCTAGAATGAGACTTTGTTGGGTATAACCCGAGGATGAGTACGGGTAGATAGACTTGACCTAGAATGTCGGTTGGTTGCCTAAGTTTCGGATTTGTTGGCTAAGATACTTTAGTTGTTCGAGTTCGGAAATAAGTCCATAAGATTTGGAGTGATGTTCCATGTCCCTTAGATTGGTCGGATCATAGATTATCCCTGAGATAAAATAGAGTCCCTATGATAAGAATTGATTGCCTCATAGATAAGAGATAAGTATGTCCCTAATAGCTATCTATCTTATATGAGTTAGCTGAATGTTTGGTTTAGCTTAGATTAGCTGATCGTAGAGACTTGACTGAATGCTAAGTTGACTATTGGAAACCCGTAGGATATCCCTATTGATGTTGCATGGGTATAGTCGGAATGAGTAAGATGTGTCGGAAAGTAAACTTCGGAATGGAATGGAGATTGAAAAATTCGATGTTATAATGTTGGATGGGATGACGGATCATGTTGATTTTGGAACTTTGTTGCCTTATTTGGGAATGTCAAAAATTTGCTAAAGCTGGTTGGATTTGGTTGGTTGAATTATATTGAGATGCTTAAAATGACGATAGTCGCCTTGAGACAGTCGGAATAAATTCATTGATGGATAATCAGATCATAATTGAGAATAAGTGATTGACGGAATGAGGTAGTACATGTAGTCGGGATCGACGAGAGCGAATGAAATGTTGAAAGGACCCCCGGAATTAATGTTGCTGGAATATGAGAGTTGCTTATGCGAGAGGATAATATGTTGGCTTGATCAATACGAGAAAATGTTTGAGTATGTCGAAGACTTTTGCTAGAGTGGAACGATGGTATGACTTGAAAGTTGAATCATGTTCGAGAAACTTACGAGCTGCAAATAAGTGTATGGATGCGAACGATGATGAGTACAAGATTGATCGATGAGAATCGTGGCATCGAAATGAAATGTGACTATGGGATTTATCAACTTTGGTGGCATGAATGACAATGAACTTGGAAGGAATACTTTGGAAATATTTTGGATCGACTGTGGGAAAAAATTTCAAGTTGAAATTTGTAACATTCATTGTGTTATTGGTTGGTTGGATAATTGGATAAACAAGTTGGGAATATACGAGATGCTCAGAGCAATCACTGATGTTCGGAAAAGAAGTTATACCGTAGCTCGTTCGTTTTCTCTATCACAGAACTTGGCTGAAGTGCATGTATTTCTGGGACGTCTAAAATATGTGTATGATTCCAACTAAGTGGTATGCTGAATTCAAACGAAGCCACGAAAAGGATTATCATGTGCTAAGTAAATTGCACGAGTGTTGGAGGAAAAACAAAGATGGTAAACTATTTTGAATCAAATTGGAATGCTGTAATGAGATGGTACATTACTTGAAATCAATCGAGATATTGCGAAAAAATGTTAAATGGTGCAAGTTGATCGTTGAGAAGTTTCATAAAAGTCGGTTAAAGTTTTGGGGTTGAGTTTTGTTTTAAGTTTCGAGGATGAAACTTTTTCTGAGTGGTATATATTGTAGTGTCCCGACCCGTAAGATGCCTTATGATGGATGGTTGGTTCGATGAAGCCTTGTTGGACTTGAGAATATTCGAAAGGATCGCTTGGAAGGCTATGCGATCGTGGCAAAAATCGTCTTATAAATGTGAATAGTGTTGAATCCTTAAAAGATCCTTTAGCTTCACGCTTAAAATAAAGAATAGTATGCTATGTTCTTGTTGAGTTGCTGAATAACACCTTGCATAAAAGTCGAAAAGATAATGAAAGATAATCATATGACCCGAAAGTTGTTGCTAATTATTTTATGAACTGCGTGCTTCGAATCATTTCAATGAATTGTATGCTTGCATGCTTTGCAATAAAATACGTGACAGGTGAAGGAAAAGTTTCAAATGCTTGAGCGGTGAGTATGTCGAGCATCAGTTCGATGAATGTATGCTAAACAGATGCTAAGCCCCAAGAATTGGGCAGTGGGTACATTGAGTATCGGTTGGAAAGATGTATGGTATCAAAGATATTGGAAAGGGATTGGGTAACAACATTATATTATCCCGTCGTCGATGTAGAATGTTGATTACACCAAGACCCTGGAATGAGAAAGATGGCAATATGAATGGAAATAGTGGCCGAAGTACATAGTTTTCCTTATCATGCGTTATATGTTTTCTTCATAGATAAGTTGCATATACTTGCATGGTCATGGACAACTTTTACACAAGGTAGTTTCCAGAACGGTACTCCGCGGCTACCGACCCGGTTCATCCTAGGTGGAACAAGGATGGTGTCGACGTACTGACATCGAATTTCGGGACTTGCAGTAGGGGCTTGCTACCGCCCACTGAAATGATGCCAAAATACCCATGGTGCTGAAGTAGTAGTATGGCGTTTCGAAAACCTCCCATGGATTTGCACCCCATTCGGAGTTAGCCGTTCGCCAGAAAAACGGTCCAAGATGGCGTGTCGTCAGTGACCTTCATATAGATAGGTCCAGTACTAATGATGTCTTATGCAAGCAGAGTAAGTTATTACTCAATTACAGGAAAGGATGTCGACTGTTGGTAAGAATCACCTGAACAGTGACAAATATATTAAATTATGATATTGTTCCTAATAATATCTTATGCAGGAAAGGTAAGTATTATAAATATACATGGATGGCTATACGACCGTGGGTAAGAATCACCAAGTGTGATAACTGTATGCTTTACACTATGTTGACTATGAGATTTGCATGTTTTACTTCTTGTCGGCTATAAACATAAAATTGATCCTAAGGCAACGAGAAAGACCACTTTTAATAATGTTCTATAACATGATTAATTAGTGTTGTCTTCTTAGGTGAGTTAGGTCAGCACCACTCGCCAGTACATTGATGATGTACTGACCCACGTTGTGGGCAATATTTCAGGTGCTTGCATATGGGGGAATCGTTTAATCAGTACTTGGTATCGATAAATCGGATGGGTGTGCAGAAGCTCTTCTTGCAAGACGATGTCTTCTGCTATACGGGACATAATGTATGGAACAGAGTAACTCAGTTGTACCAATGAGGTTGTAGCCAAATTGGCAAGTTCATTGTAAAGAAGTCGGCATATTCAGTTATAGCCTAAAGGGCAAGTGTATATATTCAGTTGGCGATTCAAGAGTCTTGTAATCAGTTGTAAACTATGTATTCCGCTGCAAGTCTTGTAATCCATTGCAATTATCAATAAAGAGATACGTTTCTTCATATCTTGTGTGACTTCAATTTATCTGCTTGGTTTTGCTGCGTTGTCGTTGTTTTCTGAAAAATACCAGGAACTGTAATAGTTTTGCCTTGTAAAGTGCAATCTAGACTTGTACGGCATCATGTCCAGTGACTAGTTTTTGATCCTCCGAAATCGGGACGTGACAATAATGACATTCTCATTGTATGTCTTTACGTTGATTACATAATTTACACTGGTTCCTTAAAGACTATGATTGAAGAATTCAAAATGCAAATGATGCATGAATTTGAAATGACCGACTTAGGTCTTTTACATTACTTCTCGGGTTTAGTGATTAAACAAACTGAAAATGGGATATTCTTGTCACAGGAAAAGTATACCTATCATCTTCAAAAAAGTTTCAAATGGAAAATTACAAGGTTTCCAACACACCAATGAATGCCAGTGAGAAGCTATGTCTTGCAGATGGAACTGATGTTGATCCCAATTATTTCCGAAGCATCGTTGGAGGACTTATGTATTGACTCATACTCATCCGGACATCATGTTATATGCCAGTTTGGTATCAAGGTTTATGCACAGGCCTACAAAACATCATCTTGGCGCTGTCAGACAAATTTCACGATATATTTGTAGAACCGTAGGTTTTGGTATTCTCATGTGATTAACTTTAATTTAAATGACTACTGTGATAGTGTAAGGTTCAATGGACGACCGGAAAAGCACCATTGGATTCTTTTATTAGTCTTGGATTTGGAGTTATTTGTTGGATGTCAAAGAAGCAGGCAACAACAACATTATCTTCATCAGAAGCAGAATATATTGTAGTGTCTTCTACAGTTTGTCAAGCAATTTAAATACGAAGGATTCTCGAATATTTGGATTTTCATCAAGTGTCTACAATTTACTGCGACAACAAGTCGACTATTGTAATGTCTAAAAATTATGTCCATCAAGGAAGAACCAAGCATATAGAGACTCACCATTACTTCATTCGCGAGATGGTTCACAAAAGAGAAGTTGAGTTGAAGCATTGCAACACCTATGACCAAGTAGCTGACACTTTCACAAAGGCTCTGACAGAGGACAAGTTTAATAAATTCAGGACTGCAATGGGAGTAGTAAGATATGTTTGAATTAAGGGGACATGTTAGAAATAACTCAAACCTTGTGGTTTACTCTTTTCTATTTTTGTGTTGAACTAGTCTGTAGGTAGTTGCTAAATGTTAGGAGTTTGAGCTATTCTTTAGCTACTGTTAAAGTAGTAGTATAGTTTAGTTGTAGAGCCTATATAAGGCTACTGAATTCACTGTTCAAACCATCCAGTTTTTAGAGCAATAAAGACAAAGTATCTTCTTGAGATATTTTTCTTCTTCTTTGTTAAAGATTTGTGTGTACCATTTCCTCCACTACATAGCAATAACTATAGTAGTGGTTCTTCTAGCTTCTCCAACATATAGGACTAGAATGAAATTTGTGTAGAAAGAGGACATAGGATTACCTGATTCATCTGCCCTTCCAACTCTTCGTGACATGAAAATGTAACCTTTAGAAGAAAGAGATAAGCCAATACTACAAACCGAATCTGCACAAGAATTTGGAATTACCGTCTCGTACTTAAACGATAACTAACATTTCAACTGTATTGAGCAGTAAAGTGCACTCAAAGCTGAGCATAAATGTACAGTAATAACATTCATATGAACAGAATAATAACAGGAAGAGGTCCCCAATCTGTGGGGGAAACCAAACCTTCAGGACCAAGCATAATGGACTCTAACGAAGGTTTGTTCAGTTGAGGCTAATAAAAGTAACATGTATTTGGGCCAACCGAATAACTTCATCAAAAAATGCACAGCAGAGGCAATTTATTTTGACATGCCAATGATTTTTAAGCCCAACCAGGAAACAGAGAGAATTTAGAAGACTTATTACAGCACACAAACCTGCATGCTAGTGCTTTTCAGCACAAACTTATGGTCAGCAATTGACAAAGGTAACAAAAAAAATCTGGAGAACACAAGAATTTGTGATACGTAATTATGTTGACATACTAAATTAAACATTGTAACAGATTTCTTTGGGCAACTACTCTCACTTCTATTTGTATGATAACCCTTAACATCCTATCCCATTAGCTAGTTGTAAGATCTAATCTTGGTAAACAACAGTTGCCTGCAAACAATAACAATTTCAGGGCATAATTTGGTCATACATATAAGAATGACAACCCAACATGCTAAGCCTAACATCATTATAAGCTTTCTTTCCAATCTTTAGTAGGTCAATGATGCCATGAGTGAGTGGGCATTTGACCAAGGGTTCTCTTACATCAACAGGAGGTCATTGGAGATGGATCCGTCGTTTATAAACTGATTTCATCTTTTACTTGTAGAGCCATTTATCTCGGAAAAAAAACTTATAGTCATAGAATTACGTGAAGAAACCATACTTTAAAAATTGGTGAATATGAGCATCATTAACAAGTACATCTTTGTAATTGTATGACATGCAAGTGGTACACAAAATAGGTAGTTTTTAACTGAAAATATCTTTTTCAAACAAGTAATCTAACCATAACTTGGATCTGATGCATATACTACGATAACTATGGTTCCTTGTAGTGAATTATAGACTTAGAACTCAAACACCTTGCTAGAGAGCAACAGAACTTACACTAATGGAACATGAAACAGGGAGCTTCAAGTGTGAAAGACTGCCAACGTACTAAGTAGCATTGTCTTTCCTCCACTTCAGTGTGTTAACAAGAACATGTTGAAGTCTAGTTCCTTTAAAAATGTGAATTGGGTTGAGAGAACAAATTTAGCAGAGCAAGATGTGTGAGCATTTGGGAAGGCTGAGAGTGGAGGGAAGAGAAGAAACGAAAAAGGCTGAAGAGTTGTTTTATGGTATTGTTTTCAGAATTTAAGAGTAACTAAATCTTACAGAGAACCTGAGACCTATACGGAAATTTTAAAACCTTGCTCCAAAAGAACTGCAAGGCTAATTAAAAACATGGGAAGAGCATAAGATATCAATTATGGATCGTCTTCGAGTATTTTGAACTATAATCATGTGCCTTTAATGTTAAAAAGTGATTCAAGTTATCACAAATTTTCCAATAAACGAGGAAACTGCATCTTTCAAAGGGCATGATCTAGTGATATGTTACAGTAAGCAAACATTCCAAATGGACCAAACATGGTAAGTTGCATGCCAATTCAACAATATATAGAGCTATAGACCTTTAATGATGATGAAAATTCATGCATGGTTACATAATAAATAAATCTTGAACAATAGATAACTGTTCTACAAGCAAGTTTGACTTAAGAATTTGTTAAATGAAACAGATAATAGTTTTAGTCAAAAAGAATAAAATTTGGCTCGGATCTCCTTGATCCCATACTTCATCTCCGAGAAAAAAAAAGTTACTGTGTTGCACATTGAATTTTTTCGTGTAAGTAATGCAGTGCTCATCTGCAGGCCAGCAGGTGGCTAATGATTTTCATTCAAACTTAGGTGGCGGTTACACCAATTTGTTTCATCAACCATGTTCATCGCCCATATTACTGATTGCATATAAAACATCCCAATTAGGAGTCATTATAATTTATACTATTATACTTCCTTTCGTAGTTGTGTCTTTTCTTGGTTCTAAGCCTTCAAGATTTTGTTCCTTTCACTAATGAACTCCAATTGTATCTACTTTTTGGGGAATAAGTTCTCTAGCTTACAAATATCTCTACATTTTAAGGAGTTTTATTCAGCACAATTAGGAGAGGCATGCTCTAGCATTTGTTGAATTTTACTGATCTTTTCTCTGTTGGGAAAGAAACGCGGAAACCTTTCCCCAAACCGGAGAGTACCTGCGAGAGGACCGAGCAATACAACGCACGAACCCAAAAACAAACACACAAAACAATCCACGCAGACACAGAGAATTTTTGGCGTGGAAAATCCTTGCGGGAAAAACCACGGGACGATCGGAGTCCAACCCTGAGAAGCCTCCACTAATGGAATAGAAGAATTACACCCTCTACAAACTCCTCCCGATCCAAATCGGATCCCCACAACACTCAGAGATAAGAACAATGATTACAAGGCTACGAAGAGCGAGAACGACGAGTAGAAATTACCCGAACACGATCTCCTTCGAATAGCGACTTTCAATCCTCCGTCTTCTTCTCCGAAGTTGCAATGGCACTCTTGCCTCCTTCCTCTCTCAAAGTTGTGTTGCCTTGCGATAATGATGCGTTTTTAATTAGGGTTGAGAAAACTCAATATAACTCCCTAATCCCACAGCAAACCTGGACCGTTGGATTAGATCCAATGATGAAAACTCATCCTAAAATCCGCTTCAGCCCCCGACGACACAGAGTTCGGCCAGAACTCTGTGTCGAGCAAACAGAACCTCACGCCAACATTCTGGAGGAGCCAGACCGAGTTCGGTCCGAACTCGCCATGGGACCGAATTCGGCCCGAACTCGGATCCCCTGTTCCAGAACCTCCCATGGAGCAGCAGCAGCAGCAACTCCGACTTCCCGAGCTTCTTCGACACACGAACGGCGCTCGTCGCACTCCGGGGTCTTCTCCACATAGGTTGGGAACCCCACCCACTCCAACAAATCTCCCCTTTCACAACTATGGGGAGGATGTCGTCATCCCGACGATCTGCCTGCAGTACTCAAACTTCCCCCTTGGTAGAATCTTCGTGAACATATCAGCTCCGTTGTCATCTGTATGAACATTCTCAAGCTCCGCGTCCTTCTTCTCAACCACATCCCGTATCCAATGATACCGAGTCTCGATGTGCTTGGACCGGCTATGAAACGTCTGATTCTTCACAAGGTGGATAGCACTCTGACTGTCGCAAAGCAAAATATACTGCTCTTGCTTCAGTCCCATTTCCTGCAACAGCTTCTTCATCCACAACAGTTCCTTGCAAGCCTCCGTCGCCGCAATGTATTCCGCCTCCGTCGTCGACAAGGCAACACACTTCTGCAACCGCGACTGCCACGACACTGCTCCTCCCGCAAACATCATCACGTAGCCCGAAGTCGATCGCCTCGTGTCTACATCTCCAGCCATATCAGCGTCGGTATACCCAACCAGCTTCGGCTCGTCACCACCAAAGGAAAGTCTCCAACCAGCAGTGCCCTGAAGATATCGTAGAATCCACTTGACCGCACTCCAATGTACCCTTTCAGGATTTGAAAGATACCTGCTAACCGTACCAACTGCATGAGCAATATCTGGCCTCGTACACACCATAGCATACATAAGGCTTCCCACAGCTGAGGCATATAGAACTCGCTCCATATCTTCCTTTTCGTCCTCGGTAGATGGACACTGTTCCTCAGTGAGCTTAAAGTGAGCCGCGAGGGGGGAACTCACTTTCTTCGACCCGTCCATCCCGAAACGCTGAAGTACCCGGTGAATGTACTTCTTTTGGGACAAGTGTAGCAGCTTGGACTCTCTCTCTCGGCTGATCTCCATCCCAAGAATAGTCTTCGCTGCGCCCAAATCCTTCATAGAGAAGGCCGCGCCCAGCTGGCGCTTCAACTCCGCTATCCTAGTGGCATTCCGATCCACTAATAGCATATCATCAACATAGAGCAATAGAATGATAAAATCATCCTCGGCAAAATACCTCACAAATGCACAATGGTCCGACGTCGTCCGTGCATAACCATGCTCCCCCATAAACGACTCGAACTTCCTGTACCACTGCCTCGGAGCCTGCTTCAGACCATACAAGCTCTTCCTCAACCGGCAGACCAAATGTGACTTGCCCTTCTCACAGAATCCCTCCGGCTGCTCCATGTACAACTCCTCCTCAAGATCACCGTGGAGGAATGCCGTCTTCACGTCCATCTGCTCGACCTCCAAGTCGAGACTGGCTGCTAATGCTAGCACCACCCGAATAGACGAATGCTTGACGACAGGCGAAAAGATCTCATCATAATCCACGCCTTTCCGCTGACCGTAGCCTTTGACTACCAGCCTCGCTTTGTATCGAGGGCGAGTAGCATCATCCGTCTGCTTCACTCTGAAAACCTATCGATTCTTCAAAGCCTTCTTGCCCTTTGGCAACCGCACCAAATCATAAGTGGAATTGGTGTGCAAGGAACTCATCTCCTCCTGCATAGCCACCATCCACTCCTGCCTGTGTTCGTCTTCCATAGCCTCTGCGAAACTTTCGGGCTCTCTCCCGTCAGTCAATAGCACATACTCATCTGGTGAGTATCTCGTAGATGGTCGACGATCCCTGTCACTCCTTCTCAGTGGAGCCACTGGTGCTGGCTGTATACCGACAGCCTCCTCCCCTTCAGGAACTACCTCTCCGGCATGCTCATCCTCCTGAGGGACACCCTGACCACCATCAGCATGCTGATGATCAAGGTTGGGAGCAACTCCATGTACCGGCCCCCCCATAACTGGATCCTCTGCGATGTCCTCTGGAAACTGCTCGAAGCGAAATGACTCTAACTCAGGCAATTCCTCGGCCTCAGAAGGCGTCTCGGAATCCTGAGTGTTGGTCATGGTCTGATCCTCGACGAACACCACGTCCCTGCTTCTGTAGAGCTTTCCTTCCACTGGGTCGTAGAGTCTATAGCCAAACTCATCCCGACTATAGCCGACAAAGACGCATCGCCTCGTCTTCGGCTCAAGTTTGGTCCTCTCATCCTTCGGTACATGCACGAAGGCTTTACAACCAAACGCCCGCAGGTGATTGTATGACGGCTCTTTGCCGTACCATACTTTGTCAGGCACATCACCCTGCAAAGGAGCACTAGGAGACAAATTAATAATATAAGCAGCTGTGAGAAGAGCCTCACCCCAATAACTGCCCGGCAAGTTTGCTTCTGACAGCAAACACCGCACCCTCTCCATCAGTGTCCTGTTCATGCGCTCCGCTACACCATTGAGCTGAGGTGTCTTGGGCGGAGTCTTCTGGTGTCGTATCCCTTGCTCTCTGCAATACGCATCAAAGGGACCGATGTATTCGCCGCCATTGTCGGACCGAACACACAACAACTTCTTGCCCGTCTCCCTTTCAACAGAGGCCTGAAACTCCTTGAAAGTAGGCAGCACCTGATCCTTGGTCTTTAAGGCATAGACCCAAACCTTCCTGGAACAGTCATCAATGAAAGTTACAAAGTAAGAAGCACCACCAAGAGATTTTACCTTCATAGGACCGCAGACATCCGAGTGAATCAACTCGAGCAACGCTGGCTTCCTCGAACTTGGGTGACTTTGGAAAGACACCATATTTTGCTTCCCAACTAAACAGTGCGTGCATTTCTCCAACTTTGTAGACCTGAGCCCCGGAATCACCTTCCTGTTCACCAAGTAGCTCATCCCCTTCTCGCTGATATGGCCGAGCCGCCTGTGCCACAACTCGGTAGACGCATCACTGACTGCGTTCACCTCCTGTGCCCCCTCTGCGCTCCCCTTCATATAGTAGAGACCGGACTTCTTGCTTCCTCTGGCAATCACCATCGAACCTCTGGAAAGCTTCCACTGACTATTCCCGAAGAGACTGAAGAATCCCTCGTCATCCAACCTTCCAACCGACACCAGGTTGAAACGGATATCAGGGACATGACGAACATCCTTGAGAACAAGAACCGCACCCGTCTTCGTTCTCAAATGCACATCTCCAACGGCAACCGCCTTCGACACATCTCCGTTGCCCATCTTCAACACGCCACAGTCACCTGTCGTGTAAGTGGCAAACAGTGCCCTATTGTGAGATACATGTGCTGAAGCCCCTGAGTCCACCAGCCAAGAATTGTCATCGCAGGCGAGGTTAGCAATGACCTCATCACCTACGACGATCACATCGCCTCCATGCACCGAGGCCGCCGCTGTAGTGTTCTCTTCTTGCTTCCCCTTGTCGCCCTTCTTCTCTCTCTTCCAAGCGAAACAATTCCGCTTGATATGGCCCTTCTTACCGCAATGGTAACACTCTGAGTCCTCGTAACGACCCTTGGACTTCCCCCTGCTCTTGTCTCTGCCACCACCTGGACCCCTGCTTTTGCCCCTTCCGCGGCTCTCTGAAACAAGTGCCTCTGAGTGGTGGGATGTGGATGAAGTGCCCTGAGAACGTCTCCGCATCTCTTCATTCAACACCCCGCTCTTGGCAAACTCCAGACTGACCACGCCCTCTGGAGCAGAAGCGATCATAGATACTCGTACGGTTTCCCACGAGTCTGGCAAAGTACACAGCAGCCACAGTCCCTGAACTTCGTCGTCGAACTTGACTCCCATAGAAGATAGCTGGTCAACCACGCCCTGGAACTCACTCAAGTGATCCGAAATAGACGCCCCGTCTTTGTACCGCAGACCCATCATCGTCTGGATCAGGAACAGCTTGTTTACCCCGGTCTTCTTCGCGTACAAAGACTCCAGCTTATCCCACAACGTCTTCGCGTGCTCAATATTGGCAACGTTGTTGTATACGTTCTCGTCAACAAACTGCCGTATGTACCCACACACCTGTATATGCTCGAATGTCCAGTCCTCCTCGGATTTATCACTGGACTTCTCGGATGCAAACACGGGTAGATGCAGCTTCTTGACAAATAGCAAATCTTTTATCTTGCTCCGCCAATAGTGATAATTGGTGCCGTTCATGTTCACCATGCGCACCGGCTTCGCGTCCATCTCTCCTCTCTGGTTTCTCTGTCAACTACTGACACTCCTTCTGAATTCCAGAACCTGGCTCTGATACCACTCTGTTGGGAAAGAAACGCGGAAACTTTTCCCCAAACCGGAGAGTACCTGCGAGAGGACCGAGCAATACAACGCACGAACCCAAAAACAAACACACAAAACAATCCACGCAAACACAGAGAATTTTTGACGTGGAAAACCCTTGCGGGAAAAACCACGGGACGATCGGAGTCCAACCCTGAGAAGCCTCCACTAATGGAATAGAAGAATTACACCCTCTACAAACTCCTCCCGATCCAAATCGGATCCCCACAACACTCAGAGATAAGAACAATGATTACAAGGCTACGAAGAGCGAGAACGACGAGTAGAAATTACCCGAACACGATCTCCTTCGAATAGCGACTTTCAATCCTTCGTCTTCTTCTCCGAAGTTGCAATGGCACTCTTGCCTCCTTCCTCTCTCAAAGTTGTGTTGCCTTGCGATAATGATGCGTTTTTAATTAGGGTTGAGAAAACTCAATATAACTCCCTAATCCCGCAGCAAACCTGGACCGTTGGATTAGATCCAATGATGAAAACTCATCCTAAAATCCGCTTCAGCCCCCGACGACACAGAGTTCGGCCAGAACTCTGTGTCGAGCAAACAGAACCTCACGCCAACATTCTGGAGGAGCCAGACCGAGTTCGGCCCGAACTCGCCATGGGACCGAGTTCGGCCCGAACTCGGATCCCCTGTTCCAGAACCTCCCATGGAGCAGCAACAGCAGCAACTCCGACTTCCCGAGCTTCTTCGACACACGAACGGCGCTCGTCGCACTCCGGGGTCTTCTCCACATAGGTTGGGAACCCCACCCACTCCAACATTCTCATAGTTCTCTATGTCATAACCAGTGCAAGAGTATTTCCCATCACAACATTCTCAATCCTCCGTCTTCTTCTCCGAAGTTGCAATGGCACTCTTGCCTCCTTCCTCTCTCAAAGTTGTGTTGTCTTGCGATAATGATGCATTTTTAATTAGGGTTGAGAAAACTCAATATAACTCCCTAATCCCGCAACAAACCTGGACCGTTGGATTAGATCCAATGATGAAAACTCATCCTAAAATCCGCTTCAGCCCCCGACGACACATGTCGAGCAAACAGAACCTCACGCCAACATTCTGGAGGAGCCAGACCTAGTTCGGCCCGAACTCGCCATGGGACCGAGTTCGGCCCGAACTCGGATCCCCTGTTCCAGAACCTCCCATGGAGCAGCAGCAGCAGCAACTCCGACTTCCCGAGCTTCTTCGACACACGAACGGCGCTCGTCGCACTCCGGGGTCTTCTCCACATAGGTTGGGAACCCCACCCACTCCAACATTCTCATAGTTCTCTATGTCATAACCAGTGCAAGAGTATTTCCCATCACAACCATAACCATAAGAGAAAACTTTGTCATAGACCATTTATTAACTCCGCACATCCAAGAGGCATTCCTTACATACGGATTCAAAGAAACAAGATGATGTATGAACTCCACATGTCCAAGAGGCATTCCTTACAGAATCAAGGAAGAAAAGCTTATTTTAGGTGCCGGACTATGAGATCACTTCAGTAAAAGTTTCTCGAGGTTCTCTAGGAACGGATGAAAGCTAAAATGAGTTGCAGTGAACACTTTCAACGGCATCAAATAGCTTTGAAGTGGATTAACAGCATTTTAGAAATGATTAGCCTAGAGATTTTCTGTCACGACCCGATCCCAATATAATGGGTCCAGTCGGATCATGCCAGCCTGCACCGTTGTGAAACGGCGGCAGTAAGCTGTATCAAGCAGTGAAACACAACAGGCAAAATATCTAACGGAAATAAAATAATTTTATTTAACTGGAAATGGTCTGAGAAAAATGAAATAACAACCATCTCAATATTCATTTATTACATGTGTTCTGATAAGCAAAGGAAAGGAAAGAACTATGCCAACATCTATGGTTCTGGGGTTCCTGATTCAGCTGGATCTGCGGGATCCAAGTCAGGCCCGTAGAAGGTACAGTAAGGTAGCTCCTCTTCGTCGCAATCACCTAAAAATGTTGGGTCTCCAGTTAGGAGTGAACAAGAACATATTTCATCCACATCTAGCAATTCTAAATTAATAATAAATGTAAAGTGCGAGACAGTTAAAGAAACAATATATTTTTTGTATTTAATAGTAAAAAGACCAACAAGTAAGATGATGTCAATGTCTAGAATGATGCAATGCTAAGCTAGTGTTTGAGTATATAACAGGGCCTGTGACCGGCTGGGATAGAGGCAATATGTATACTAACGTTTTGGCCAAAATAAATAGTATACGGTACGGCTCAACCCCCTGTGTGGTAGGGGTTAGCGCAAGACGAGAAACGAGCAAGATTTGGCTTTGGTCACAGACGTTATACTACTCCCCCAAGCAATCCCCAAGTCAATGAGTCAATGAGTCAATAAGTCAATCCAGCAATCTGTCAATCGATGTGGAGTTCGAGAGGGATCCACGGTGAATGAGTGTCACTATACTAGATAAAATCAACTGATGCATACATTTAATTATTAAAATAAAAACACAGCCATGAAATAGATATGAAATTTGCCTCAGATAATTCCTTGACGTGGCCAGCAACAAGTGGTAACTGCTAGGGTTTAGGGATCCGAACCTACATTAATAATATCCTGTCCTTAGAACTTAACAAGATTAGCTAACCACTTAACGTAAACTACGCTAATTATAGACATTTGTCGCTTTATTAGAGAAAATAATAATTTAAATATGTAATATTTTGGTAAAAACTATTTTATTAGTATTTTGTAAATAGGCAGAAAATAATGTATTTTGGAATATTATCAAAGTAGTGACAGTTTATATCGTACCTTATTCTAATAGAAAATAATATATTTTATTTATTAGTAAAACAATAACGGTTTCATCGTAAGTATATATAATAGAAATATCATTATAAACGTAGAAATGCTTGAGACCTAATTAGTATTTATTTATATAAAACTTTACAAAATATTTATAGTAACTATTTTCTTTAAATAAGAAATAAACATTTTTAATACTAAATTACGAAAATCCTGATTTTAGTAAAATTTACGGTTTTTATTAGAAAATGCTAAAAACATCTTTTTACATAATATGATAAGGAAACTAATCAATTAATGGTTAATTTACGAAAATAATATTTTTATCCAAAAACATATAAATATGTATATTTGACTTAAAACACTATTTTCTACATTAAAAGCATATTTTTGATATGTAACTATTTGTTTTGAAACTAATTTAATAATAAACTAATGGCAATAATAATAATGATAATAATATTTAAAATAACGAATTTAACGTTTTCTAACCATTAAACCTAATAACTTTGCAAATTACTAAAACATTTATATATATATGATATACTAGTTGTTAATAATTATCTATCTATAATATTAATACATTACAAGGATTCATGGTCGCAATAGGAAACTACTACTAACTATCCCGGAACAGAAATGGTTCTGTGAATTAACGGAAGCTAGAAGAGGTTACCGGAAGTTGTGACGGAGCACCGAAGGGATGCCTCGGACTCGGAATGTGCACGGAGCGCGAAACGGGTCGCGGAACACGTGTGCGCGTGCGGAGGGGACACGCCGCTGCTGGTCAGCGCACGAGACGCCGCGGAATAGCGACGGGGCGCCGCGGGACAACGGCGGGGTTGCACGGGACAACGGCGGGGCGCCACGCGGGACAGTGGTGGGGTCGGAAACGCGCGGGGAGCGCTGGTGGGGGTCGTCGGTGCGGCAGAAGCGGCTGGCGGGGGTCGCCGAGCTTGGTGCGGCTGCTGGCGCCGCATGGAGGACTGCGCGCTGGTGCGACGGCCGGGGCGGCCGCGGGTGCTGCTGTAGGCGCGCGAAATGCGCTGGTGCGCGCGCTGCTGGCGCGGATGGCCAGCGGGGCTGCCGACGGCCCGCGCGCGGGGTTGCCGGTCGGTCGTAGAAGGCGGTGGTGGTCCGTAGAAGGTGATGGTGGTGAGATGCTTTTGAGGGAGAGAATAGTGAGGGGAAAGGAATGGGAGCGGGAGAGATGAGGAGTGTGCTGGTGCATTTGTGTGTTTGAGAGTGTTTTGAGGGGAAGGGAAGTTGTCAACGTAGGGGAGAATGAGTGATGGTGAGAAAAAGATGGAGGGATATGGGGAGAAGTGGAAACGTGGGGGTATGGGAGAGCTGGGTTTTACAACTTTTCCTCCTTAGAAAATTTCGTCCTCGAAATTTCAAAGATAAGGGCTGGGGTACAGTCATGCCTCAAACCAGTAAGGATATTCTTCCTGAATAGCCTCATGCCTAACTAGGCTAACTGTCCATAGCAAATCTATGTAGTGCAATATCTTAATCAATATAACCACTTTACACAAATAATATTCTTCCCTCCTTAAAAACACAGTCACTATCCACAATTATGGATTTCTGCTTTCGTCCCTGAATTGTTAATTACCGTCATAACCTCGAAAATTTTGTCTTCTTACCTTTTCTTACTAAGCACATGTAATATTTTCCGCAATATGTTTTGTACTTCCTTCATCTTGCTAATATATACAAAATTTAACTCTATGATTTGATACACTTCGTCTTGTCTTAATACTTCAGTATCAAGCCTCGGTAACCCAATATCATATTTAAAATCCAATACCACATTTCAATGCTCCAATTTGTCATGATTAGTAAAAATTTATCATTCCTTACTCATATGTGATCGCTCTGTAATTTATTTAGACGTCCATTTTTACCAACATGTATATATCTTGATTCTAAATCCTCATTTTACATATTTGATCCCAAAATCTCAACAAAATTTATTTATCCTGTTTAAGCTCGAACCCTTCATCTTGATTTCACTGTATCGTTTTGACCAAACTTTTCTCTGTTAAAAATATATCTCATTTCATCTCCCAACCTTGTATTATTTACAATCCTTCTATCTCTGGTTTCTAATTTAAAATCTTTTGCATCATTCAATTCATACGATTGTCATCCTTAATTAGTTACACCTTAAGTCCAATTTTTTTTGTTTCGGTCGTCCTTTGTATTTCTTTTGATTCATCATGCATCTTCCTATAGTGCATCTCCATGCTTATCATTTAACAACCTCTAATCTACAATGTCAATTTGTTTGGTATTCACATCATTAATTGTCCCATCCTTGATTCAAATTCAAATCATAAGTGTTCATATTTATTTCATTTTTATCCCAAAACTCATGTACTGTATAAATTTATGCTATAGATCGTTTCAGATTTAAATCATCAGGCACAAACGAATTCGAGGCATGATCACTAGGTACAATGATAAAATATAGGCACGGTCAGAATTATCTAGATATGATCTGAAATAGGGTTGGAATATTGTTGTGATCAAAAATCATTTTTAGGCACGAGTAAAATCTAGGTATGTTTAAGATATGATCATAAAATAGGAGAAAATCGAATGAGGTCTCATGAAACAGAAAATGAAAGAAGAAAATGAATATCAACAGTTTATTGAGAAGGCAGAAAGTAATAGAATCTTCTAAGATGAGGGACTAAAAATTCCAAATCAAATTGGAATGGGGTATAAGGGTTTGTGACTCAGAGAAAATCAACAAGTTCTATGATAGAATGTAATCGGATAAGATATTTCCATTGAGGACTGAGTAATGATCAAAGGGGATAGAAAGAATATCGTATCACTATTTCAACGGTTAGAAGATAGGATATGGAGGAAAAATGACTTACAAGATAACAATCTTATTAATACCCCATGCACAACCAATCTTTAACTCGCTAAACTAGCTGAACTCTCAGTATCTACAGAAACTAAGGCAGCTACCAAGACTAAATCTATTTGGTATCAAAATCATCTAAATCAAATTTCCATCCGTCATTGTATGTAACTCGTATGCCAAATGTATTTCAAATTTCAAATATTTCTCTCTATCAAATCATTTTATAGACATCATAATTGTCAGTCATTCTTCCAAAACCGACTACATCAAAATCAAAATATTCACTTGTCATAGTAAATCCTTAGAAAATTCTTTAAAGTTGATCCATGATCTATATGCGAGAATTTTCAATTCTGGAAATCAATTGACCAAATTATAATCACTAATCAAATTTTAATCTTTAACCATGCACCTAACAATCGTTCTCATCCAAACACATTAGCAAAATATCACAAAATCTCAATCATTCTTACCACAACTATTATGAGTCTCCAATGTTTGGTAGAAATTGCAAACCCAATTTTTTTTTCAAAGTTGTATGCCAATGGTCTTATCTCAATTCCTCACTGCTTATTTCTTCTCTAGAACCTATCATTCCATTGCTTGTGATATTACTTCCATAGTTATATCCGTTCCTTCTGGGTACAATAGTCATCTGATCATAAAACTTGATCCTCGTCAAGTGTTCCTTTACTTGATCATCATATTCTCATGTTTATATATTTTATCCAAATTCACTTCCTCCTTGGGAGAACCTTACCAAATCCTAGACTTTTCTCGCTAACTCTACTTACGTCTTCCTCTATCTAACTCTTCCTTTAATCATAAAATTCAAAATCGTCAAATACCTTCATTTGTTCAAATCCAATACCCAAGCACTACTAAGCACCACTAATGATTCTATCCTAAATGAACCACAATTTATAATTCTCTCCAGACTAACTTGCTTACCATATGCCTTGTCATAACTACCCTTTTCTACCCTTAGCTTCTAATCTCATTGGGAAAAAATATCGATCCTCTAAGGATGCTCTTACCAAAATAATATAATAAGGTTGCTAGGTAACTATCTAGCATATAACTATCACATAACTATATATATAGCTACAAAATATATAACTATCCCCAAAATATATGCAACACACTAGAATTGGACCTTGAAACATATTGAGCCAATAGAGATTGACATGGTCATAATAAGTTCTAGGAAAATCAAATAGAATTTTATAGAAAAATCTATTCTTTCTGGCTGTGATAAGAGATTTCTGAAAATGGAGACAACCGCTAGAAATACAAATTCTCTAATCGGGCAAAAGTCAGAATAATTTGATGGTGCTAAAAAGACAACCATGGTATGGATATAATCTTAATAATATTCGGAAACCAAATATATCCGAAGTCACTTTGCCTCAAATTCATGCCTCGCCAGAGTGCACCTGACTGCAGTAAATTTTTGGCTCCATAACTTGAATAATGATAGGTTATCGAGTAGTCTATCAACTTTATCCATTTCTTGGCTGAACAACATAGGAGACAAACATGATGCATTTAGGACATAGTCTCACTAATATCCGAAAACCTATGAACATCCGAAATCACTTCAACTTAGAGTCTATGCCTCGCCAATGCGCATCTAGCTGCAGTAAACTCGCAGTTTTCATTATTCAGATAAATGGCTGTAACGCATATGTGCGAAACCATATTAGGTCACTGAATATTTCTCAACTTTGTCCATAGGAATTTCAAAGGGATAGCTCAACAATTCAAAAGTTTTTCAATGACTAAAGAAAATTCAATAATAGAATGGAATCAATTATCTGACCGTTCCTGCTTCATGATACTCAAGCATTAAGTTTAGAAGCTTTCTAGGCCTTGAATTGATCAAGAAGTTGCCTAGAGAGAGTAAAGTTTCAAGTTGAGTGGAGGAAGTCAACAAATGAAAATATTCTCGGTCCTTGGAATACGTAGGAAATATCAGTCAATAATGGAATTTTTTTTGAAAAAAATAATTCCTTAGGAAGATTCGTAAACTAGCTAAGTTGAACCAATTCTTTTGGTAGCAATTAACCTTGGGGCTTTATGGTTCCGGAAGAATTTGGTTCGGGATTAGTTCCGAGAAAGTTAATTGAAAATAAGGTCAAGACAAATGGTTGGATACACTAGCCGTAAAAATACTTTGGGTATATAAGAGTTTATTAGGTTTGCTAAAGGAGAAATTGAAACTCTAAATAGTGTATGGTTCTAGATTCTAGTAAAGATAGAGAAGTAAGATTTGCTCAAACTAATAGAGAAATTGGAAATATGTTTGTTGAACAAGGAGATTGAAAAATATAATATTAATCCATAAATAGCGAAAGAGTATAGATCCTAAGGGATGCTGGAATCTAATAAGGATATGGAGAAAAGTAACCCCCGGAAGCCATGGGACACTGAAAGATATATAAAATCTAGAAAATAATATAGGCAGTAAAATATATCATCATACAATCGGCCTAATCTGGGTAAGGTTTAGGTACAAATATAAACAAGGTAGCCTACGAAACTATAAGCAAGCAAAAATAGATATAATAAATAAATAATTTCGGCCCTATGTTGTGACGGCGTGAAAATAATTTAGGTGTTTTAGTTGTTTCTAGAGTCTGTTTCCCTAAAGTCATTCTTACATCTAAGTCAGATTACAGGTCTGTATGCTGGTCTACACTAAATTGACTAGACCAATTTACAGAACTGACCTGCATGGACCACGACTAAAAACATGTCACGACCCGATCCCAATATAATGAGTCCAGTCGGATCATGCCCAGCCTGCACCGTTGTGAAACGGCGGCAGTAAGCTATATCAAGCAGTGAAACACAACAGGCAAAATATCTAACGGAAATAAAATAATTTTATTTAACTGGAAATGGTCTGAGAAAAATGAAATAACAACCATCTCAATATTCATTTATTACATGTGTTCTGATAAGCAAAGGAAAGGAAAGAACTATGCCAACATCTATGGTTCTAGGGTTCCTGGTTCAGTTGGATCTGCGGGACCCAAGTCAGGCCCGTAGAAGGTACAGTAAGGTAGCTCCTCTTCATCGCAATCACCTAAAAATGTTGGGCCTCCAGTCAGGAGTGAACAAGAACATATTTCATCCACATCTACCAATTTTAAATTAATAATAAATGTAAAGTGCGAGACAGTTAAAGAAATAATATATTTTTTGTATTTAATAGTAAAAAGACCAACAAGCAAGATGATGTCAATGTCCAGAATGATGCAATGCTAAGCTAGTGTTTGAGTATATAATAGGACCTGTGAGTGGCTGGGATAGAGGCAATATGTACACTAACGTTTTGGCCAAAACGAATAGTATACGGTATGGCTCAACCCCCTGTGTAGTAGGGGTTAGCGCGAGACGAAAAACGAGCAAGATTTGGCTTTGGTCACAGACGTTATACTACTCTCCCAAGCAATCCCCAAGTCAATGAGTCAATAAGTCAATCCAGCAATCCGTCAATCGATGTGGAGTCCGAGAGGAATTCACAGTGAATCAGTGTCACTATACTAGATGAAATCAACTAATGCATACATTTAATTATTAAAATAAAAATACAAACGTGGAATAGATATGAAACTTGCCTCAGGTAGTTCCTTGACGTGGCCAACAACAAGTGGTAACTGCTAGGGTTTAGGGATCCGAACCTACATTAATAATATCCTGTCCTTAGAGCTTAACAAGATTAGCTAATAAACCACTTAACGTAAACTACGCTAATTATAGACATTTGTCGCTTTATTAGAGAAAATAATAATTTAAATATGTAATATTTTGGTAAAAACTATTTTATTAGTATTTTGTAAATAGGCAGAAAATAATGTATTTTGGAATATTATCAATGTAGTGACGGTTTATATCGTACCTTATTTTAATAGAAAATAATATATTTTATTTATTAGTAAAACAGTAACGGTTTCATCGTAAGTATATATAATAGAAATATCATTTTAAACGTAGAAATGCTTGAGATCTAATTAGTATTTATTTATATAAAACTTTACAAAATATTTATAGTAACTATTTTCTTTAAATAAGAAATAACCATTTTTAATACTAAATTACGAAAATCCTTATTTTAGTAAAATTTACGGTTTTTATTAGAAAATGCTAAAAACATCTTTTTACATAATACGATAAAGATACTAATCAATTAATGGTTCATTTACGAAAATAATATTTTTATCCAAAAACATATAAATATGTATATTTGACTTAAAACACTATTTACTACATTAAAAGCATATTTTTGATATGTAACTCTTTGTTTTGAAACTAATTTAATAATAAACTAATGGCAATAATAATAATGATAATAATATTTAAAATAACGAATTTAACGATTTCTAACCACTAAACCTAATAACTTTGCAAATTACTAAAACATTTATATATATACGATATACTAGTTGTTAATAATTATCTATCCATAATATTAATAGATTACAAGGATTCATGGTCGCAATTAGGAAACTACTACTAACTATCCCGGAACAGAAATGGTTCTGTGGATTAACGGAAGGTAGAAGAGGTTACCGGAAGTTGTGACGGAGCACCGAGGGGGTGCCTCGGACTCGGAACGCGCACGGAGCGCGGAACGGGTCGTGGAACACGTGTGCGCGTGCGGAGGGGACACGCGGCTGCTGGTCGGCGCACGAGACGTCGCGAAACAGCGACGGGGCGCCGCGGGACAACGGCGGGGTTGCACGGGACAACGGCGGGGCACCACGCGGGATAGTGGTGGGGTCGGGAACGCGCGGGGAGCGCTGGTGGGGGTCCCCGGCGCGGCGAAAGCGGCTGGCGGGGGTCGCCGAGCCTGGCGCGGCTGCTGGCGTCGCGCGGAGGGCTGCGCGCTGGTGCGACGGCCGGGGCGGCCGCGGGTGCTGCTGGGCGCGAAATGCGCTGGTACGCGCGCTGCTGGCACGGATGGCCAGCGGGGCTGCCGACGGCCGGAGCGCGGGGTTGCCGGTCGGTCGCAGAAGGCGGTGGTGGTCCGTAGAAGGTGATGGTGGTGAGATGCTTGTGAGGGAGAGAATAGTGAGGGGAAAGGAATGGGAGCGGCAGAGATGAGGAGTGTGCTGGTGCATTTGTGTGTTTGAGAGTGTTTTGAGGGGGAGGGAAGTTGTCAACGTGGGGGAGAATGAGTGACGGTGATAAAAAGATGGAGGGATATGGGGAGAAGTGGAAATGTGGGGGTATGGGAGAGCTGGGTTTTACATTTTCTATCACTTCCTTGTCATCATCAGTAGATAAACAAAGCCTCAAACCAGCAAAAAATGACAGATATATTTGAGTATAGATAGATATTGAGTCGGATATCCCGGAAAGATATATAAAAGCTAATTCAAAACCCAAATAGAATGAACTTCATGCTTTTGGAGCCTGTCAAGCAGGAAGAAAGAGTGATTGGATAAGGAGGGAACACGATATCCTGTTTGCTGGCCACAGAAGGAAGATCCAAAGTAACACGGGCAGCGGGCTCTTAAGTTATTGGTGTAGAAAACTTGTTGGAGAACTTGAAATTGCAGAGAAGCAGCCTGAGTCGAGGATAGCTTTATCCTTAAGACGTGTTTGCACCCTTATTACTACACCAGGTTACAACAAACTCGCTTCCCAAGATAAAAGAGGCACTGATATTCGGTCGTTGAGTGTCTGTCGCGGCACAAACACTCAAGGTTCTAAACGGCGGTGGGTGTTGGTGTTTTTGCCTTTGGACTAGAAAAGATAGTCCCACATCGGCTACACTGGTGAGTATCTCAATATAATGCATTGCTTGTGTTGAGGTGTGCACATGAGGTGTAGTGGGGCACAAGTTTGTGCCATGTGGAAGTATTTTCCTAGAAGGAAAAAGGATTAAATCCAACAAGGATGCAAGTTAATTTTTGTTGAGCGGACTCGGACTCGGACACGGACTCCAGGATGTCTCGTGCATGCACGGGAGGGTTCGGGGGGTAGGCGTGGACTGGCACACTTCTATGCTGATTGTGGGATGATCTAAAATATCAAACTCTATTTTTGAGTATTGGTATTTTAGTCCCACATCGGATAGGAGAAGAGGTGAAGTCTCAACTCCACTCTATAAATAGAGCCCCTTGGCCTCCTTTGAAAGATGCACCAAGAAGAGAGTTGAGGGAGTCTGTTAAGTCCAGGAAGCCCGTTCAAGTCTCAAATATTGACTTACGAGCGTTCCAGAAGTTCTTCGTGAACTTGCTGGTTCCTGGAAGCTGTTCGTGCTCGTGTGGGGCGAATAAAGCTTTGAGCAACGGTGGTTCATTCACCCCAGCATCTCATTCTCGCCTGTCATCGCTGCTGTTGCCTTTTACAGTAACTTCTTTTTAGAAGCTCTACTGCCGATAGTTGCTTGCACAAAGTCTCTTTAGATTTTTTGTGTATTACGTAGAATCTTTTTAGATCCTCGTAATTCAGAATCCTCCAGGATCTCTGTTGCACATCTTCTTTAAGGTGCTGCATTTGAAACGTTGTGGGGTACAATTGTTTCAGTTTCAGAATTTTCCATCGAAAATTGTGCCTCGGCACTAACAATCTCAAAGCTTTATTGAGAAGATGGATAATTCTCGTGCTTCGCTCATCGATACCGGCTTTAATAAGTTGGAAAAATTCGATGGCGAACACTTCCAGATATGGAGACGAAATGTCACTTTAAATCTTCAACTCGTGAATGTTGATCACGTGCTATCAGAAGAAGAACCGATCGTTCCAACCACTGGATCTGCTGCGGCTGTGGCCGCTGCTACGACCAAGCAAGCGAAGTGGAAGAGAGAAAACAGTATATGCAAACTACTGATACTCAATTCCATGGAAGACTCTCTGGCAGAGTCCTACTCCAAGAAGACATCTGACAAAGAGATATGGGACTCCTTGGGAAAGCTCTATTAAGATGACGAGAACCGGTCCAAGATCTTCATGGTAGAAAAATACCACAAGTGGACCTTCGAAGACGAGAAGGCGATGCTGCCCCAAGTGAAGGAGTTTCTGAAGTTGCGTCAGAAACTAGAAGACGAGAACATGCCCCTCGTCGACAAGTTTGTCGTTGGAGGGATCGTCGCGAAACTTCCTACAGAATGGAGCAACTTCTATGCAAGGATGCATCGAAAGAAGATGAAAATTAGCTTGGAAGATTTCTTGCAAGAGATCCATGTTGAGGACGAAATGCGCTCTCAACAGAAGATGGATACTCTGTCCAAACAACTGGCGAAGGCAAACCTGGTCCAAACCAAAGAGTACCAGAGGAAACAGGCTGCTTCTCATCGCAAAAAGAAGGACTTCACGAATCTGAAAGTGAAGGGTCCTGCTTTCAAGCAGCAGAAGTCTAAGTCCCATGTGACTTGCTTCAATTGTGGCAAGAAGGGCCACTACAAATCCGAATGCAAGTCCAAGCCCAAAGAACAAGGTGAGCCTAGTAAGGTTTCTATGATTACTAATCTAGTTGCCATGATAGCACAGGTTGCAACTGTGGGGGCTGACTTGGACTGGTGGATAGACACTGGTGCGACCTGCCATGTCTGTTCAGACAAAGACTGGTTCGTCTCTTATGAGCCAACTTCAGAGAAGGTCATAATGGCAAACCAGGCACAAGCTGAAGTACTGGGGATCGGGACGATGGAGCTGAAACTCACATCGGGGAACACTCTGACGCTTCAAGGTGTGAAGCATGTTCCAGTAATTGCTAAGAACCTGATCTCTGGAAGTCTGCTCTACAACGCAGGCTTGAGGATAGACATCAATGCTGGCCAGTTGGTGATGTCCAAAAAGGGTACATTCTTCGGGAAAGCTTTCCAAACTGAAGGAATGTACAAGATTCAGCTTGTTGTAACCCAACATGATAATATAAATGCAATCACTTTTTCTGATTATTCTCTTGAGTTGTGGCATAATAGGCTAGGACATGTTCATTGTAAAAGGATTAACAGAATGTCTAGTCTAGGACTTATCTCCAAGTGTGGGGGTAAGGTAGAGAAATGCGAAGTATGTGCTCAGACGAAGATCACAAGGAAACCCTTTCACAGGGTCCATCGAAGCACAGATCTTCTGGAGTTGGTTCACTCAGATATCTGTGACTTCAAAGAATTCTCTACAAAGGCCGAGATGAAGTATTTCATTACTTTCATCGATGACTTCTCAAAGTATGCTTTCGTCTACTTGCTCAAGTCTAAAGACGAAGCATTCGAGAAGTTCAAGGAGTTCAGGGCCGAGGCTGAGCGGCAAACTGGACAACAACTCAAGAGGTTAAGGAGTGATCGAGGCGGGGAGTATCGGTCTCATGAATTCTTATCTTTCTGCAAAGAACATGGAATCATCAATGAGACAACGGTTCCGTACTCTCCTCAATCCAACGGAGTAGCAGAAAGGAAGAACAGAACGTTGACAGAGATGATGAACTCCATGTTGTTGACTGCGGGTCTTCCAAAGTGTTACTGGGGAGAAGCTGCACTAACGGCAACGTTTATTCTGAACAGAGTGCCATATGCAACTTTCGACATAACTCCTCATGAACTCTGGTTCAAAGTCAGACCTAACTTGGATGTCATTCGAGTGTGGGGGTGTCTGGCTTATGTGAAGCTCCCGGATCTGAAGATTCAGAAGCTGGGGACAAGGACTACGAAGGCGATCTTCTTGGGGTATGCCAAGAAGAGTGATGCTCGGAGATTCCTTGATATCGAGTCAAACCATATCATCGAATCTCGCGATGCTGAATACTTTGAAGACAAGTTTGCAAAACACAAGAATATTGTTCTCGCGAATCTTCCGGAGAATGATGAGGGTACAAAGCAGACAGAAGTCTTTAATGAACCAGTAGTCCAAGATGAAGCTGTCGTCAAGGAGACACCAGCTGAACCAGAACTCGCTGAGCCGTCAACTAAGCGAACAAGGAGGCCGAAAGTCTTCGGAGATGACTTCGTCACCTATCATGTGGAAGCAGATCCGCTTACCTATGATGAGGCGATGAAGACCAGAGATGCTGTATTCTGGAAGGAGGCGATAGACAACGAGATTGACTCAACACCTCCAACAACACATGGGTATTGGTTGACCTGCCAGAAGGAGCAAGACCCATCGGATGCAAATGGATCTTCAAGAAGAAGATGAAAGCAGATGGAACCATTGACAAGTTCAAGGCCAGGCTAGTGGCTAAGGGGTTTGCTCATAAGCAGGGGATCGACTACTTTGACACTTATGCTCCAGTAGCTCGAATGACAACCATCAGATTGTTAATTGCTCTAGCAGCAATACACAAGCTGGTGATACATCAGATGGATGTGAAAACGGCATTCCTTAATGGCGAGCTGACCGAAGAGATCTACATGCAACAACCAGAAGGTTTTGTCGTCAGAGGTCTGAAAGACAAAGTCTGCAAGTTGATGAAGTCTCTGTATAGTTTAAAACAAGCTCCCAAAATGTGGCATGAGAAGTTTGACAAGGTGATAAGGTCAAATGGCTACAGGGTCAGTGAAACAGACAAGTGTGTCTATACGAAGTTTGCTGACGGAAGAGGAGTAATCGTATGTCTTTACGTGGACGACATGCTAATCCTAGGTACGGATTTAAGCTGCGTCACAGAGACAAAGAAATTCCTCTCGACCAAGTTCAGTATGAAGGACTTGGGGGATGCCGACGTAATCTTGGGACTCAAGATCATCCGGACAGGCACTGGAATAGCGCTGTCACAATCTCATTATATTGAGAAGATGCTCACTCGCTACGGGTATCAAGATCTTCCTTTTATTGATACACCGTACCGGAGTGATCAGAAGCTGGAGCCAAATTCAAGGGAAAGCGTCAGGCAGTTGGAGTACGCTAGCGTCATCGGAAGCTTGATGTACGCTCACTACACCATATTGGACAATTTCTAATGGACCCTCTTTTCAGTTTCTAACGGCCTTATCAGGTTAGAAATTACCAACTATGTTAAACCGTTAGTATATACTATAAGTCTGTTACAAATAATACATTTTCCTCCAAAATTATTCTGAAATTTTTTGGCGGACAGAAGGAAACACCCAAAAAAAAATTTGGCGCTCTAATTCCCCTCAATCCCCCTCCAATTTCACTATAAACATACACCCAACCATTGCTTCTGTCTCTCTCTCTCATTCACAAATCAAAAAAATCTGGTGTGCGAGTCCAACGAGTAAGGCGACGGATCTACAGTAACATTCTTCACCAACAACCTCGACGAGTACGGCAAGTCATTTCCGGCGAGTCCGACAAGTACGACAAGGTCTTTGAAGGTTTCCTACGAGTACGAGTCGTCGACTGTCCAACAACCCCGAAGGGTTTCCAGCGGCGGTCGGCTGTGGCGGGCTCGTCGGTTGCTCAACAACCCCTTTTCGAGGTTAGAAAAAAACCCTAGATTTTTGTGTCTAATAATTCAATTTTTCTTATCAAATTTATTCTGCAAATTAAATGTCTAACTTGATGGAACTTCAGACTGTTACATGCTCTTTAATTTCCACAATCCTAGCAAATTTTGTCTAACTTCATAGGGTACAATTTTTTCATTTTAATTGTTGGATTTTGACTTTCATAATCATCGAAATTATGTGTTTGTTTAAATTACATCGAACATCATGCTTGTCCTAATAAACGAAGCCATTGACAATGATGAGAGCCTTGCCAAATTTCCCAGTTGCTAATATATAGTTTATTTGTCCGCTACATCTTTCTTGGTGTTAAGATTAAGATGTGTTCTCTCTACATCTTTTTGGGGAATAAGATAAAGGTTTGATCAACATTCCATTGAATCCAAGATAAGGATTCCAACAGAACAAATTTGGAAGTCAACATTTGATATAAATTAGTACATACATGTTTTGGAATACTGTTAAGGGCTCATGCCACCCAAGTGTGCAGCACTTGTAACTTAGAAAGCGGAAAGCACAGTATCAATATGAGATAGTTAGCCTAGATATATATCCATGTCATAGCCGAAGATGAGTTACCACTTCCTTGAATCTTAGCAGCTAGTCTTGCTTCTATAAATATTATAGAGCCCTTCTATCTATCACAAAGCCCTAACATTTCAATAACAATGTATTATTATTTGTCCGCCTACATCACGAAAGTAAAATAAAATTCACATGCAAAAACACGAGGTAGTCATTTTAGAACACTAATATCTGAAAAATGATTTATACGTAACCAAAAAGTGAAAATAAAGTTGTTTATGATCTTCAACTGTATAGCAACTAAGAAGATAATAGACGATTGGGTAATGTCAAAAAAATGGAAGATTCGGATCTTAGGAACCAATAAAATCAAGATGGAAAGAGAGGAAGAAAAATAATGACCTACAGATTCTCAGGCATATGATACTTGATTACTATTTACTGCTTTTTATTTAATTAAATATCATGATGGTTATAGTTATAAATAAGTTTCTTAGAATAAATAGAATCGGTTAAAATATCACTCTAGAAGATGGTTCCGCAGCAGATTATAGTTGATGTTGCAAACCTTTCTCAGCCTAGCCTGTGACAGAGCAGACTCAAGTTGATGTTCCAATTGTTGCAATTCTTTCACACTCAACATGTTTTAACATATCTCCTTCATTGCTTTGTGTCCTCAAATACTTTCAGGTGATAAAGTGGATGTTAAGCAAAGGGCAAGGTACTACAATGGGAACATATGAGCAGTTAATACGTGCTTTGGAAAAGGACAACAGGGCTGAAGAAGCTCATAAAATGTGGGAAAAGAAAATCAGCTATGATTTGCATTCCGTCCCTTGGAGGTTTTGTGATCTAATGATATCTATATACTACCGAAATAACATGCTAGAGAGACTTGTGAAGGTAAATGTTTCTGTCTATGCCAATAGCTCTTGTAACTTGTGTTTGTCACAATTTTCTCTTATTCCTTGTTATGTTAATGTGTATTTGTCTGTATAAAAATTGATGCAAAAATATGAACAAATAAGATTCTCATTGCAAAACTTTTAACTGAAATTTTAGTTTGATTCCAATCACATTTGTTGATTGCTTTTTCATACGACTTGACCAGCTTTTCAAAGAACTCGAATCATATGACAGGAGACCGCCAAGTAAGTCTATTGTAAGGAAAGTGGCAGATGCATACGAAATGCTTGGCTTAGTAGATGAGAAGGACAAGGTATTAGAAAGATACAGTGATATATTAAGTGATACAACGAAGGAATGCGTCAAAAGTTCTCGAAAGAGCTCACGAAAGAATGATAAAAAAGCAGGTAAAATGCTCCTCCATCAGTAATAAAAGATTCTTTTAAAGAGTAGGGTGGAGAGTGACTATTGCTTTTTAAGGACACTTGAAGACATTATGTGGGTTAGTTACTTTTTTGTTGTTGTCTTGACATATTCATTGGAAGGTGTTCCCCTAAAAATGCTTAACCTGACGTCTGCTACTGTTGTTGTTACAAACACAACTGTTGTTTCTCAATATAATTTGATGGATGGTAGAAGAGTAGGGATACAGTTTAAAAGATCTGTTAATTCTTCACCATTTCTTAATTTCTTGAGTATCTTTCAGTGGTTGGATTTATACAATGGTGCGAGACATGTTTGTGTATAGATGGGATGATATGGACAGAAGGGGTATTTACCTTCTTGTCATAGAAACAAATATGTGGGTTAAGATGCTAAAATTAACCTGTCTGGAGCTACTCCTGTGGTGCTGCCTAGGCCGATGTCTGATTTGGTTCTTAGTCTTTTCGAACAGATATAACTAGTTCTTTTTGGGTAAAAGGATCCATATTTTATCTTTTTTTATAGCTGATATTGAGTCATGTTGACAAGCAGAACTGCATGAATTGTTAGAAGAAAGAAAAGTTATAGTTGTATCTCTAATTCTGAGTTATATTTCAGAATTACATGTCCCATCACTAGCATGTATGCATTTATTCCTAGCATCTATAGTTAAAAGGAAGATTAGTTACTAAGTAATGTCATTTTTTATGTGAATCCTTGCAGCTACCTCTCGACAATATAGGTGACATATACAAGATAAATAAAATTTTAAAAACAAGAATTTTCATATTTATCTTGGAAGCTAGATAATGGCAGATACAACTAACTGATCCAAATTAGTAATAATTCTCATATTGGCTTTGCAGGTGGATGCAGCTCTTATAGCAACTGGTAGGGCTCCATTCACAAAGGGGCTTGGCTTAGAAAATGTTAGTGTAACTTGTCTCTTTACTTTTTTCGTTTCAAATAAATATCCTAAGTCGATTTTCAGCTTTTATTGTACAAATGGTTGTTTTCTAATATTGGCCTTTATCTGTAGATAAATGTTGTTACCCAACGTGGTTTTGTTCCAGTTGACGAGCGCATGCAAGTTATGAATGCTAGTGGAAAGCTGGTTAGTAATGAACTTTTTGAAATATTAGTGTTCATCTGCTGTTGCATGGTGTTTTTTTTTTACATTGTTGTTGCCCTTCTAGATTGCCATGCCTTTGAATAATCCAAGTCTGCTTTTTTATCTTCTCTTCTCAAATCATATTAGTCTGGAGTCCTTTACATAGGGCTCAGTGCAAATGGTTGTGGTTCGATTTCAAATATCCATGTAGTTGTGTATATTTTTGATATGTGGAGTCGGTTTCTGATGATCATTTCTATGACCAGGTTGTCTTCAAAACTTTTCTTTTAATAGAGTATCCCTATACTAATATTTTGAGGAATATATCTTTAATCCTAAATCGATGGACGGTACTATGTTTACTTTTCTTTGCAGGATATAAAATATGCTGTTCATGCGCATCCAACCTTATCCGAAGTTCTTGATGAGCTTTTCAAATCTGCCAAGGTCTGCCTCTAATTTCCTGCTTTCATGTTATTGCAGGTTTTTTTTTTTTTTTTTTTTTTTACAGTTAGTATATTTTACGGCCTTGCACAAATTAGATATTATTTTCTTCAGATATACCCTCAAACCATTTTGAACACATGAACCTGCCGGAAAAACAATGTGATGTCCCACAGGATCCTGCTATCCATCATTAGAGCATCTCCAACCCTATTGTCTTGTTTTGTGTTGTGAATCCTATGTGGCATGAGGGACAAGACAATGTCTTGTATAGGTGGCAAGGTTATATTCACAAATGACAATGGGTTTAAAAAGTCATCTCCAATGCAAAAGTATTGAGAAGACAATACAAATAATTTTTTACAACTTCCAAGACAACTTTTACTCTTCTACTTCTTTTTTATAAATATTTTTATTCACAAATGATGATGTGGACATAAAGACATTGTGAAGTGCATTGTCTAGATCTAGACAACCAACTTCACATTGTCTTTGCCATGTCATTGCCATGTCAACTCCACACTTAATTTCACATTTGCATTGGAGAAGTACTTTTGGAAAAAATGGTTGTCATTCCTATGTGGCAACCATTTTTTTCAAACTCACAATAGGGTTGGAGATGCTCTTAGTTGAAGACAAGTCCTTATCTTCCAAAAATCCTGCTATGCCTTACAACTGGTTATTTGCTAATATTACGTGATAATAATTGAGGTAAGAACTGCATCTCTTTAGCTTCTACAACTGAGATGAGTGCTAAGCAAATCTTCCCATCTTACCTGTGCATCTTCATCTGGACAATTTCCTTGTCTGGTTGTAACTTAGTGGTATACTCCTTTGTTGGTTGAGCTTGAATTACTTGGGAGGTATCTTGAGATTTCAGTTTCTTGCATTTCTGATGGGGAGGAATTCTAACCTCTTTCTCAGTTACTGCTTGCATCTAAACATGGAGAATTGTAAGTGAAGGAACATAGTTCTTTCTAGAGAGTTATTTTTTCCTATTCTTTCTTCCGCTATATAATTTGGCGATTTGGGAAGTTAAATAAGAGAAGGTTTAACTTCTAGTACTTAAAAAATCCATAAGGAGTGCAATAATTCTGGATTATACTCTCTAAAAAAGAAAATACTTATATGTTGTTCTCTAGCTACTTGCACGAGTGAATGCCATCTTGTTTGTTGTTCCAGATTTTATTTCTGTAAGGTGATTTTTTTTGTGCTTTATAGGTAAGAGAAAGCAAAAAAAGTGAAGAAGCTAAAGAAAATGTGCCAGTAGACTCTGGTCCATCAGATGAAGAGTTTGTTAGTTCTGTGTAAAATCAGCGGCAATATATTTAAGGTAAATTGATGCGTACCTGCAAAACTGTTTGCATATGATATTTTAAATTATCCCGTTGGAGAAAATATATTATTTCTTCTTTCTTATTCACGTACTAACTCCCTCTCCTTCTTCTCCTACTTGTATTTTTGGGGGATGGATGAGAACTTTTGCCTTCGTTTTTATTTGTAAAATAAAGACTTATGACCATGGTGTTCTACTGGTGAAACAAATACTTAATTTCATTGCATACAACTGATTATTGCTGGGGAGATGGAGAAAGGCTATGTTTGCATTAGCTAGGTTCACTTTCTTATTTCTCTCACTATGTATGTGAAAGACTTGATAATGACCGTGCATCTTGCTGTAACTTTAGCATGTCGAATTTAAATGTCTATCATGGCCACTGAATAAAGAGGTCCTTGCTGATATGTCTAGAGTTTCTAATTATATTTCTAGGATTGAAGCAGTACAATGGCATACATTGTGTTTTTTCTCATTTTATTCCTTTAGATATTTAATGTATATACATCTTTCCCATTTCGTACTTAGTTTACAGCTCACCGTCCTGAAGAAGCCTTGGATTCTCCAGCAGTTAGTGGTTTCCCTTGGTTATCTGTATTATGTATGCTTCATATGATGCTCTATGGTACAAAGTTCTTGACATCATGAGTAGCACTATATTAGATGTATACTGTGCTTTGCCTTTTTGTTATTCTTTTCTTTCTATAAAATCATGTGATTCATAGGGGAATTGAGCTCCCAAGCAGAGAATATGACAAAATTGTCTTTATAATGGTCAGGAACTGCACTATTTATTTAGATATCAACACTGTGAAAGACTCAAGCCTTAAATAATGAATGATTTGAGTTAATGGTGGTTTGTTCGCCACTTTTTCATCATCCAAATGTATTTTCTTTCTCAGGGCCTATAATTTAATGCATTCAAGGTTTTGCCACACATGTTATAGTATATAAATCAGATTTGTGGTATTTGTGCACTTAAAAGAGTTACAAAAACCACATCAGATGCCCAGGAAGGTTAGTTTGGTTATTGATTGATTCAAAAATGTCAGTTGTATTGCCTGATATCTTCCTTATTGCACTATTTTTTGCCATATTTATTATTTAATTCTTCTATAGTTAATAATATTTCCAGGTTGTATTCTGGAAGTGGATCACTCCTAAGATGCAAACTTCTGTGTGTTACTGGTCAAATTGAATGTAATGCATGCATCTTGTGAATAGATAGATGGTTTAGCTCTCAACAAGTTTTTTTTCCCAAAACTCAAGAGGTACAACCTGGTAATAAGCCAAACACATAAATGCCATTTGACTTTACATGCAGGTGAATGCAAATTTCACATTTCTGTTCATAGTCACCTACATGAGATGAAGCATACAACGACAATGGACTAGTTCCCTGGACAATGCGTCTCCTCAAGGACAAATACACATATGACATTGTTAGTCATTTTCTTTCTTCAATTGTAGTTGTGTGTTTCTTGAAAATTATGCCCCCCTGAATTTTCATAATTCTTGTAGGCTTTTACATGGATGTTGCACTGGATCCTTATTCCTCTGGAGTGAATTTGGATGTATTGTGAATAGGAACTGTTTATGTTTTGCAAAAAAATCCACAAAATTTGTCACCAACAGTAGGTTTCTAGGATTTCTGTCAACATAATTATTTATGCATTTGGATTAACATCGTTCCAAACACTGGATTTGCAATACTAACAACAACAAAATTTGCATGGTATTTCCGTTGACAGGTAATAACACAGTACGATTTTTGATATTTGAGATGATGGATTTGGATATATATTGTACTTCCTGGACTCCACCATGAGGTTCCCAGGTAGGGGTAATGCCTCGGCTTTGCAAGCCAAGTCACAGGGTAGTAGCACCGTAAATAGGCAGGTAGCCTAATGTTGTATGATAATCGTAATAAAGAGAGGTAGACAGCACTACAAAGAGGACGATGTCCTCATGTTACAGTGGCATGACACCACGAAGAGGTACCAGGTAGGGTAAAGCCTCGGCTTTGCGAGCCATGTCATAGCGGCGTAACACCGCACGGAAGCACAAGGCTTCATGCTGGGTAGTTTGGCACTACAAAGAGGCCTGTGACCTCATGCTACAGTAGTATGACACTACGATGAGGTACCCAGGTAGGGTAAAGCCTCAGCTTTAAGCCATGTCATAGCGGCGTAGCACCGCAAAGAAGCGCAATGCTTCATGCCATGACTCTTTATAAAGAACTCACCTATAGTGTATGGACAGAGATATCAGGCCGTCTCTTGAGCGTAAACTTGTAGACGCCCAAAAATTACACACTGAAATCAGGCTGGCACAAGGCCTTCAATGTGCAGCCAGAAGCACAGTTGATGCCATTATGTGAGTAGGAAGAATTACAGTTATGGTGCAGAATTCAAGGCTTAGTCCATTCTTATATCATGCTGTTATTTAACCTATGCAGAAAGATTCAAGTCGTAGCGACATCTCTCCTAATGCATGATGGGCAGTCACTGTGGGGAACGCTCAACCCATATATTGAGATATGTGGGGGATTGTTGGTGTTTTTGCCTTTGGACTAGAAAAGATAGTCCCACATCGGCTACACCAAATGGTGAGTATCTCAATATAATGCATTGCTTGTGTTGAGGTGTGCACATGAGGTGTAGTGGGGCACAAGTTTGTGCCATGTGGAAGTATTTTCCTAAAAGGAAAAAGGATTAAATCCAACAAAGATGCAAGTTAATTTTTGTTGAGCGGACTCGGACACGGACTCCAGGATGTCTCGTGCATGCACGGGAGGGTTTGGGGGGTAGGCGTGGACTGGCACACTTCTATGCTGATTGTGGGATGATCTAAAATATCAAACTCTATTTTTGAGTATTGGTATTTTAGTCCCACATCGGATAGGAGAAGAGGTGAAGTCTCAACTCCACTCTATAAATAGAGCCCCTTGGCCTCCTTTGAAAGATGCACCAAGAAGAGAGTTGAGGGAGTCTGTTAAGTCCAGGAAGCCCGTTCAAGTCTCAAATATTGACTTACGAGCGTTCCAGAAGTTCTTCGTGAACTTGCTGGTTCCTGGAAGCTGTTCGTGCTCGTGTGGGGCGAATAAAGCTTTGAGCAACGGTGGTTCATTCACCCCAGCATCTCATTCTCGCCTGTCATCGCTGCTGTTGCCTTTTACAGTAACTTCTTTTTAGAAGTTCTACTGCCGATAGTTGCTTGCACAAAGTCTCTTTAGATCTTTTGTGTATTACGTAGAATCTTTTTAGATCCTCGTAATTCAGAATCCTCCAGGATCTCTGTTGCACATCTTCTTTAAGGTGCTGCATTTGAAACGTTGTGTGTACAATTGTTTCAGTTTCAGAATTTTCCATCGAAAATTGTGCCTCGGCACTAACAGTGGGCGGGTGCGCGGCAGAGAGGGTCCACTTACCGCCTAGGCACTTGATACATTTTGGACATTTTTACTATTTTACCAAGGTTTCTTTGTGTGCATAATATGCATATTTTGATAGTGTTTTATGCATAACTAAGTTGTAGAACAAAGATTTATGAAATTTCAGTCTTGTAAAAGTGATCCATAGGTCCATAATACTTGCAAAACTGATTTGCAAAAAATCTAGTCAGGAATTACAGGTATTACGTTGCCTCACCTCCACCTACGCCGTCAAACCTCCATTAGCCGTCTACTCCACCGCTTACGGAGAAAGCGGTGCGGAGAGCGGCCGCCTAACACCTAGGCGGCCGGCCGCAATTTAGAACACTGCAAACACTTGACACTAATAACACTTCAACACAAAATAGCAATAAGAGGAAGATAGAAACCAGTTGTTTTGGGTTTTTTTTCTTTAAAAATAAATGCATAACCTGCTTTAAATAGCCAATAGTGTATCTTTTGGCGAAAAGTTCTAAATCCTTTGGTGGCAACCCTAGACAGGTTCATTGCACCATTTTTGTTTGAGACATCCCTAGAAAAATTCAATGAATATGGAAAAAACAATATTTCACAAAAATATTCCAAGTAAAGGTCCCATAGGCTCAAAAAAGCCTTAAAAAAAAAAGCCACAAAGCCAAATGCACCTCAAAGAAGCCCATTGGCCTTGCTAAATGCTCACCCCGCGAGAGGATATAGTTCCAAATACTGGCTCAAAACATTGCCAATTTCAGGATTTGAACCCATCATTATTCTTAAATGTTATGACCACCAGACTACAAGGCCCTTGGTGATAGTACACCCTTACCATATACTTAACACTCGAAAATATTACCAACACTTATAAAATAAAGTTGATTCACGCGACTAGCGCTTTTCACTTCCGAGGCAAACAAGGCTTCATACTAATGAGTGATATGGAAGGAGAAAGAATATGAAAACAATACTAGACTTGAATCGGGTATGTAAAGTCCAAGGACACCGAAGTATCTCCAATGCAAATAACATAAAGCATATTCTACGTGTACCATTTGAAGTGAGTGTGCCATCTTGTAGGCGATGTAATGTTATGTATGAAGGTCTACTTTCTAGCAACATCCATTCATGTAAGATAGGAGAAGCCAAACTTCCTTAGCCAGGCCATATTACCAAATTCTTCAACCAAGATATCTACTTGAAGTCTCATCATACTTTGCTTACCTAAATAAGTTTAAGGATCCTAACATTCACCATGGAGGCGGCTTAGAAATGCTCAATGGAAGTTAATTAAATTTAAGAAAACCAACTTCGCTATAAATTAATACCTAAAAGAAATGCCACCCCATTGGACGCGTAAAACAACCGTTATCCCAAATTTTGGGGGGTATTCTTTTCTTCCATTCAGCAATGTTAAGTTCCATGTCCCCTATAAAATTAATAAAAACCATATCCTATGTTATCGTCACGATTCAAATTCGCTTAGGCCAATCCCTCTAGTTCTAGCGGCTTCTTGACTAATAATATCTTATCCCTCCTTTCCTCCTAACTACCTGAGATGAATTTTCCTCAGTCTTACCGTCAATTGGTGTCATCTCCAACTTCCCACAAGTACGTCCATTTCCTATCCTATCTTTCCATGTATTTCCGCCCATCATCTTAGCATTTCATTTCAGGTATGCTAATTTTCTTTTCTTTTCTTGTTTAAGATGCCCGACGTAACGCACGGGACGTTATGCACGGGACTTTGTGCACGCTGCGTTGCATGCCATCTGGGCCCACTGTCCCCCAATTTACACACACCCACACGCCTCATCCTCCGCGGTTCGATCCCGAGACCGTCTACCTAGGCAAGGAGGTTATACCTCTCCTCACTGACCACAAGAGCCTCCGGTGGTATGCTAATTTTCTATACACTAAATATATATGTTTTTGAAAGAAAGCAGTGGAAGACCCATTACACATGCTCCAACGACCCATTACACATGCTCCAACGACGAAAACTGAGTTAGCTAAACAAACAGAGAACATATTAATCATTACCACTCACAGCCAACAAACAGAGAACATATTAATCGTAATAGCTAAACAAACATATTCAACTTGGGGCTCATTCATTCATCACTTGCAAATACAAACTCCAACAAAAATAAGTAAGGATCAACTTACCTCCCCACAAGTAGAGAAACCCTAGGTAACGCCAATATTACGGAATTATGCAACCAAAGCAATTTTAAAGATTAGTAACAGCACAAAAACCCAATATTAGAAATCGAGGGGAAGAAAATACCCCAATATAAATCGAGGGGAAAAAGGAGAGAAAAAAAAAAGAAGAAAAAAGGGGTTCTGTCAGACCTGCGCCCATCCCAAAGATAAATCTTGGGAATCCGTCTTCTTATAACTCGAGGATACAGTAGTACTTGCCCATAGAACAGATCCTGTTCAAGTAAGGTCCTGTTGGACGCTGCTAAGCAGCCCTATCAGAAGCGTTGACCCCTCTAGCAGTCTTTCCGATGTGGGACTAAAATGAAGGGACACATCAAAAGATTGTGGTGTCATTGACAAAACTGTTAGACCATTCACAAGCAACACCTATGTAACACAGAAAAGTCCAATAACTAGTAAGTAATACAAGTCTGTGGGCTTAGACCTATTAGATCAAACAAATTCCAATTCTTTAGTAGGATTTTGTGTTCGACCATGGCTTCAGCTATGTTTGTGTTGTGCATTTGGGGTGTTAATATATGCTACGTCACTACCAAAATAAGTCATATCAGCGACATATTTAGCGACTCCAAGGAAGAACGTCGCTATTTTGGGGGGGTTTAGCGACGTTTATACACGACGTCGCTGTTTGTCGCTAACAGCGACTAATAGCGACGTCTAGCGGCTGCAATTTGTTAAATGAGAATAGGCGTCGCAAGTTCGTCGGTACACGTCGCTGATGTAGCGACGTGTAGCGACGCACTTTAAGTAGCGTCGTCGTTTCATAAATATCAGCGACGTTTAGCGACGTCCAAAAAGAACGTCGCTAATCGTTTCATATAGCAATTTGCTTTTCGATCTTTCACAAATTTTTCCCCCAAATATTTCGTGCCCTCCTCCTCCGCGACGCTCCTCCGGCGATTTCCCTCCTCCGGCCTCCTCCTCCGCGGCGCTCCTCCGGCGATCTCTCTCCTCCTTCTCCTCCTCCTCCTCCTCCTTCCTCAGGTAGCTACTCAGGTAACTCCCCCCCCCCCCCCCCGCTTCCCAGTTTCTCCTCGTCTTCTAGCTCTCTCTCTCTCGCTTCTAGTTCGTGTCCACGAGAGCGTGGACTCGCTGCCGGAGACACGAGACTCACAGTGGACTCGCTGCCGGGGACACGAGACTCACAGTGGAGTCGCTTCTAGTTCGTGTGACACCTATTTTGTTAGTTTGGACACGTCGTGTCCCACTGTGTGGACACGAGACTCACAGTGTGACACCTATATACTGGGAGTTTTTTGGACATATCAACTGTCAATTTGATGTTTTGTTTGGATTCGAATTCTAATTTAGGGTTCGAGTCCTATTTACTGATACTGGAAGTTTTTTTGGGGCTTTTTCAGGGTTTTGAAATGATAAATAAATTGACTAATAATTATTATCGAGCTCTATAAAATTTTAGCTATGTCACGAAGGATGGATACTAATCCTGTGAATGAGTTTTCTCCTAAGTATTCTCGACAGTTGAGTATGATTTAGCTCACTGACATTACTGAAATATGGAATGATTAGTGTAGGATATGTTGGTCAGGTTTTGGCAGAGTCAGCTATGTCACGAAGGATGGATACTAATCCTGAATACCATATTTTAAATCCTACAACGCTGCTTAGTTGAAAGTCTTAATTAGACTTTCTGTTCAGTACCCTTTGACTGCTTAGTTGAAAGTCTTAATTAGATTATCTGCCATTCGACCGGCGGGACAGAAATCTATGTATGACATTTGCTATAAGGAATTTGCATTAATCTATGGTACGACATCGTGATCAGGACATAGTCCCTGCAGCCATTCGACTGGCGAGGCAGAAACTATGTAGCCGTAGATAAAGTTGACTGTCCTCCGACCCCCATCCCTCGACAATGATGATACGACAACCTATCACTACATCTTTCAGTAGTAGATAATGTCTTAGTATTACATTATGTGGGTTCATCTTGATTCTGTTACATCCTTCAGATACTAGATTCGATAAGAACATATACTACACAATATGTACAGAACATAGATGATTCAAACTAATGTATGCTAGAATGCATTTTGGGTTGTGTTCTGAGCCATTCGTCCCCACACTTGGCAATTATGCAGAACCATTTGTGGATATACAATCGTCATCCTGATGAATTATTATCTGTGTTAATCTTTGCAGAATTATCTTAAAATGGATATGAATTACTATCTGCGGAACCGTTTGTGGATGTACAATCATCATCCTGATGACATATGCGGTGGGCGGGATGAATTTATACAGGGTGTGCAACAGTTCCTGCAGTTTGCCAAGGCGTTCCCTCAGTACATGGACCGTACAAAAATTAAGTGTCCATGTATGAGATATCGCAACTTGAAATATCATTCGGAAGTGGATGTGGCATATCATTTGTATTCGAGGGATTTCATACCAAATTATTATCAGTGGACCACACACGGAGAACTTGTGTCTTTAGCCTCCGAGCCGGAGCCTTATATGGAGCCTTATGTAGATGTCCACGAGCATGCTGATTACGACCAAGGGTGGACGAACATGGTTTTCGATGCTGCGGGGCCTAGTTTCGATCCGAACAATCAATATGCAGCTGAGGAGGCACCGAATGCCAATGCTGCAAAGTTCATGGAGTTGCTGGAGAATGCAACAACTCCTTTATATCCTGGTTGTGATGACCATTCACCGTTGGAGGTGGTTACAAGATTGTTGAGCATAAAATCAGATTTTAACATGTCTCGAGAATGCTACAACCGAATCCTGGAGTTAATTATAGATATATTGCCGGAGGGTGGCAAGTTACCTAAAGACTTCTACCGATCCAAGAGAATGGTGAGATCGCTCGGGATGGAGTATGAAAAAATTGATGCATGTCGCAACGGATGCATGTTGTACTATAAGGACGACAAGGATGAAGACGCCTACAGATTTTGTGGTGCCGATCACTTCAAGGCAACTAGTACAACAAGGACTTCTGGTGCACGCAAGCCAACAGATTCGATATACTATTTGCCTTTGACGCCGCGGTTGCAGAGGTTGTTTATGGCAAAGGAGACAGCTGATAATATGAGTTGGCACAAGCGGGAACAAATAGATGGAGTACTGGATCATCCATCCGACGGGGAAGCATGGAAGCACTTTGATCGAGTGTATCCCGATTTTGCTTCGGAGCCGCGTAATGTCAGATTGGGGCTTTTCTCCGACGGTTTTACCCCATTTGGACTTTCGGGCTCACAATATTCTTGTTGGCCAGTGATTGTTACTCCGTACAACTTGCCGCCTTGGATGTGTATGAAGACTCCTTACATGTTCCTAACTGTTATTATTCCAGGTCCGAAGAACCCGAAGAGGAACATCGATGTGTACTTACAGCCCTTGGTAGATGAGCTGAATCAGTTGTGGGAAGTAGGTGCAACCACATATGATGTTTCCAGAAAGCAGAACTTTCAGATGAGGGCCGCACTAATGTGGACCATCAATGATTTCCCGGCCTATGGAATGTTATTGGGTTGGAGCACCCATGGTCGTCTCGCATGTCCGTATTGCATGGATCGCACTAAGGCTTTCCGTTTGAAATACCGAGGAAAACCGTGCTTCTTTGATTGTCATCGACAGTTTCTGCCAAAGGATCATCCGTACCGGAGGAACATGAATGCTTTTCGTGCTGGCGTGGTAGAGAAGTCCAGTCCACCGCCATGGTGGTCCGGAGACACGATATGGAAAGAAGTTAAAGAATTGTCAAGTACTATTGAAGAGCCTACAGCGGGGTACAAGTGTGATAGATTTGGCTGCGCTCACAACTGGACGAAGAGGAGTATATTCTGGGACCTACCATATTGGAGTGACCATCTGCTCAGACATAACCTGGATGTCATGCATATCGAGAAGAATGTATTTGATAATATAGTAAATACTGTGATGGACGTAAAGGGAAAAACGAAAGACAATCCCAAGGCCAGGTTGGACTTAGAAGAAATATGCAGACGTCCAGAGTTGCATTTGATAAAGGAAGGCAGTGGGAAGTATAAGCAGCCCAGGGCCATTTTCTCACTGGACAAGGAGGACAAAGGTAAACTTTGTAGGTGGATCCAGGGCCTAAAATTTCCAGACGGTTACGTATCAAATTTGAGAAGATGTGTTGACCCGAAGGAGAACAAACTACAGGGTATGAAGAGCCACGACTGTCACGTTTTTATGGAGAGGTTTATCCCGATTGCATTTCGAGAATTCTTACCTCATGTCGTTTGGGATCCACTGACAGAGCTTAGCATATTCTTCAGAGATCTGTGTTCTACTAAGTTGCTCGTCGATCGACTTGAAAAGCAGGAGAAGGATAATGCAGTAACATTGTGTAAGCTTGAGAGGGTGTTCCCTCCTGGATTCTTCGACTCTATGGAGCATTTGCCAATTCATCTTTCATATGAGGCACGTGTTGGTGGGTCCGTCGGTTATCGGTGGATGTACCCGTTCGAGCGCCATCTAAACCACCTAAAGAGGAAGGTGAAAAATAAGGCACGGGTCGAGGGTTCTATTTGTGAAGCCTATGTCCTTGAGGAGATTACAAACTTCTGTTCAATGTATTTCAAGCCTCATATTGCTATAAATAGAACAAAAGCTCCGAAGAACGACGATGGAGATATAGAATATAATAATGCATTATTGAAAGTCTTCAATGCTCTTGGAAAGCCTTCAGGAAAACTGAAAAAGAGATATTTGAATGATGAGGAACTAAAGGCGGCCCAGTTTTATATATTACTCAACTGCGAGGAGGATGAAGTGGAAAAGCTAGAGTGGTAAGTAAAAATCTTCAACATTCAAGTCATCTATTTGTTGATTCCGTTATTATAATTTAACGAGTATATTTCGATATTTATTGGTTTTCAGCAAATTTAATGATGATGTGAGGTCAAGTAGACCATACATTGCAGATGAAGAAGTAGAAGAAGAAATGAGAATTCATTTCCCGTCTTGGTTGACTGTATATGTACGTAAGAAGCTAGTTAGAATCTTCCTCCATTCACAACTGCACAAGAAATAACTTAACGTTAAACTTAATTTTGTATCTTTTCGTATTTAGGTCGATCGTCCGGACGTCATTCTTGAGAATGAATCTATTAGAACTCTTGCCAAGGGACCAATTTATGCCGTCAAAGTATGGCCAAGTTATTGCGTGAATGGATTTAAGTTCAAGTCAACAAATGCTCTCATCAGAGATAGCTTTCTGGATCTTGATTCCACAAAAAACAGTTGCTTGTGTATCAAATCTACAAACTACAAAGATGTCACTCCAGGCAATGATTTCTATGGCGTCTTACGGGAGATCGTGGAATTGACGTACAACTATGGCATAGAGCCAGCCAAGATCGTGTTGTTCAAAGTTGATTGGTTCGATCCCATACAAGATCAAGGATGGAAAATTGATAAGCATGGTCTTGTGGATATTAACTACCGTCGTCGATACTAAGGATACGAACCATTTATCCTAGCAAGTCAAGCTCAACTCGTATATTTTACAACATATCCTAGACGGGGAACAACGAGGTACGACTGGTGGGCAGTATGCAAGACTAAAGCCAGAAATACCTACGACGTCGACGAAGTGGCTTATCAGGATGACGAGCTGCCTCTTGTACCTAATACAGTTGATGTCGACTCAGCAGAAGTTTCCCATTCAATATCTACTTGTGTAGAAGAGGTACAAGTATCCGAAGGGGAAGACGAAGGAGATGCTAGTGACGATGAGGAGGAAGAGGAAGAGGATGAGGAGGAGGAGGAGGCAAACGAAGAAGATGAATTTTCAAAGGATGATTGAGAAACTGTGATTTTGATGTATTCATACTTCTGTAATCTTAAATTATGAACTATGATCATTTTTGAAAACTTAAATTATGAATTCCAATGTATACAGATATTTCTAAACTGTCATTGTATTTATTTATATTTTCAATCATAAACTGTGATTTCGATGTATTCATATTTCTGTAGACTTAAATTATGAACTCCAATGTTATTATCAGCATGGCAGGACGACGCGGAGGCACCTCAGGACGACGCAGAGATAGGCCAGGACGATCCGTGTCCTTAGGTGGGTAGAGAGCTCCGTTATAGGAGGATGGCTCTGGACCATCGTCTGACCCGAGCACTCCATTGTACCATACGGTCTCAGGTCCGGGTGGCAGTGCACCTGCGACGAGCAGTTCCAGGCTTGCTGATCATACTACTTCCCCTAGCCTTCCTAGCGCTGACAGCAGTATGGCGGGTGGGGAGCAGGTGGAGGAGGTAGCCCCTACTCCCGCCCGTCCCGCCCGGGCGGATCAATACCAGAGCGACCCTCCATGTGCACCTTAGGGCGAGACGAGGATGGAGATTTGGGCCGACTGTAGCACCCAGTTTTCCAAATAAGGGTAATTTTGAAATTTTGTGTTTATAATTATTTTAATAATAATATTTAATTCATGATATGATTTTTGGTAATTTTAAATTATTTTAAAATTATTTAAATCAATGACTTGTGGTTTTGACGTTTTGCTAGTGAAACCCTAGAGACTGTTTGACCTAGAGCCTAACCATGTGATTATAATATTTTAATGTTATTTTTGGCCTAAGGATATTTTTGCATTTGATCTCTTTGAATTATTTTGATATTATTTTATTATTTATGATATTGTTTTGGGGTTATTTGAGTCGGGTTCGAATTTCAACTCAATCCGACTTGAAACGGGGACCCGGGGGTAGTTTGACTCTAGTGGGACCCACACACTAGTTAGGCATGGCCCATATGATATTAATTTTAGTCCACATGATAGAAATATTTTAGTTAGAGGTTAGACTAATTACTATGGATAAGGTTAGTGTGATTAGAGACTTTAGAATGACTAATTTAGCCCCAACCAATTAGCCCTTTCCTAATACTCATAGAATAGGTTAGTAGGGGCTTTTGGACTTTTCCTAATAGGACAAAATTACCTTTATGACCAGCCACAATAAGGATAGGGTTGAGCCTCCTATTTGTCATTATCCATCTATTTTTCTCTCTTGTTCTTCCCCAAATTCCTAGAGAGCAATCCCTAGCAATTTCTCCACCAAATCCTTCTATTTCACCACCAAATCTTCTTCTTTCCTTCTCCATTCTAGCCAAGGAGGAAGCTACCCAATTTTGGGAGGATTCGGAGCTCGTTCGTGTCCTTTTGGAATCTCTACGTGTCGGTGTCGCTCCGGGAAGATTTTTCTTCGATTCGATCTACCGGGAGGTATAAATCTCTTCTCCTTTTCATTTCCTCATGCATATAGGTCTATTTTGAACCCATAGGAATGACCCCCATGGTTGTATCTCCATTTTTGTCCATTTTGTGTCCATTTGGAGGTCATAGGAGTGTCCTTTGTGTTGTGGATGTGTTCATGTTACATATATAGATTTATATATATATTGTAATGAGAGTGTATCTATATTTATATATGTAATAAATGGTTCATGATGATTATATAATCAAGTTTGTGAGTGTGGTTCCTCATATTATTATTGCTATTATTGTTGTGGATAATTAGGATATATATTGTGTATTCTTTTGGCTCAAACTATCTAAATCCGTCATGATTTTTATCCACGTTTTTAATTTCAGCCCTAACTTAGAAATGTCATAACTTCTAGCTCAAAGCTCGGTTTAATCTCTCGTTTTTTTTAAAAGAAGCGTATTAAAGTTAGCTTTCCAAAAACATATATTAATAGGCCTAATTCTTTCTATAACTTTCTGGAGAATTATTTGAGTGTCAGCTGTACGAAAGACAAACGCGTTCTCGGTGTTTTCGCGATTCCGGGAGTTTCCGGAAACGAAAATGCGATCCGTTTGAAGTTTCGGAAAGCTAACACATAGATCTATAATATACTTTAATCCTAAATTTTAATTCATGCTGAGATGGTACAGTATTGATTATTAGTAGGAGTTACTATTCGGTATATGCATTTTGTGCACCCTTGTGTGTAATATAATGTTCTATTTGATTTTAACCCATGTTAATGTATATACATTATGTAACTAAATAGAGAATATAAGCATGAGTAAATGGTTAAATAAATGATGTACGAGATGTAAGTATTCTATCTAATGTAAGCATGTATAAGTATGGCTTGTAATGAATATGTAGGTTCTATAGTATGTAATGTATGGTACATATAGTAGTGCAAGAGAATAAATGAATGATGAATGAATGAAAGCATGAATGTAATGTAATAATAGATGTAATGTATGAAATATACAAGTTAATGAGATGTAATGTTCTATGTTAACACAAATCCTATATTACCTCATGTACCCCCTTACACTATGTTGACACTATCACACTTGACACATTGTTCACTTACACTTTGACACTCTTTGATATGTATATACTATGTATATCCATTTAACCCTCACTTGCCCCTTTGCCATGTTCACATACACACACATAGCCTCTTAAATAAGTATTTATGAATATAGTTAACTTAGCTATGTATGTATATTATATATATGTTAGCATATTGTGTTGTAATATATAAGTTTATATAACCATTTGAAATGCCATGATTATAGACCTAATGTTGAATACCAATATATGCATGTGTATATATGTGTAGACATATATAGTTTAAAGTAATAGATTACCTAGTGTATATCCAATGTGAATTCTTGCCTATTTGAGTATTGAATAATTGCATGCTATATAGAGTTGGGTGTATGTTGGCTTGTATAGCCTTGTATTGATGTGTGCTTGCTAGGATAAGTCTTGGTTAGGCCTAGTAAGACTTGCTGGGTTAGGACATGACCTAGTTTTACCTAGTTTGACTAGTACAGTTGACCATAGTTGACCAAGGGTTGACTTTGGCCTAGTTTGACCTAGATTCATGTAGAATGTATTGTAGTGCTTTATATTACCCTTCTGGACATGTTGTGACTTGTGCTATTCTAATTAGGAGCCAGACACCTCTCCTCGGACAGTATCTTCACCTTGGACATTCAGATATGTCACCTTCATTTCCCGTATTTTCCGTATTTCGTATTTATACTCGTATCTGGATTTTTGGCATGTATTTTTTATTTTTCTCAACTTGTGGGATTTCAGTATTTCTCGTATTTGGGTTTGGCATGGCTCGGTTTTATTTGGATTGGTTCGGTTTTATGTGCATTGGATCACCATAACCTATGCTACCCCTCAACACACCACAACACCGTCTTTATAACTCCACCAACCTCTTCTCTCTCTTCATAACCACCATTAATTTCTTCTTCTTCTTCTTCTTCCTCCACACAACTCCCCAACCCTTAGGCAAGTGCATCTTGCCACTACATAAGAACTATATTTTCTTTGTCCATTTGCTAGACTAGGACATGGTAATCAACATTAGTTCTTGGCATTTTGTGATTTGGAGCCTCCATTGTCCTAGATCTAGTTATTCCTATTTTCGGATTTTTGCATGTTTTGATCTATTTCGGTTGGAGTTTTGTGGGTTCTGATGTTTCTATGTAGAAGAGAGTTTAATTCACCCAAGTTGGAACTTTGGAAATCCGGGTTTGGAGTTCGGATGACCAAGTTATATTGTTTTGAAATTTTGGGTTCTGCCATGGTGTTCTTGCTGTTTGGAGAAGACAGTGAGCAGTGTGCAGAACTTCTTAGCTCACGCACACTGAGCTACGCACGCTCTTTAGCGCTGCGTACGCAGACTTGAGTACGCTTCCTGTTGGAAGCGTGTCTCCTTGAGCCTGCGTGACTTTCTCACGTACGCTGCCTTGAGTGAGCCTGTGTGAGTTTCTCACGTACGCTGCCTTGAGTGAGCCTGCGTGACTTTCTCATGTACGCTGCCTTGAGTGAGCCTGCGTGACTTTCTCACGTACGCTGCCTTGAGTGAGCCTGCGTGACTTTCTCACGTACGCTGCCTTGAGTGAGCCTGCGTGACTTTCTCACGTACGCTGCCTTGAGTGAGCCTGCGTGACTTTCTCACGTACGCTGTCTTGAGTGAGCCTGCGTGACTTTCTCACGTACGCTGCCTTGAGTGAGCCTGCGTGACTTTCTCACGTACGCTGCCTTGAGGGAGCCTGCGTGACTTTCTCACGTACGCTGCCTTGAGCGAGCCTTGCGTGCGTGACTTTTCGCCCACGCAGCCCCCCCTGCGTGCGTGACTTTTCGCACACGCAGCTCTCCTGCGTGCGTGACTTTTGTGCGTACGCTGCCCTGCCCCTTGATCCCCTGCTTAACCCATTGGCTCTTGGAGTTTTGGTTTTATTTCTTTAAGCTTGACTCTTCTATATCCCTGTATTCTGATATTTTATTAGATATCTTATGCCCATTTTATATCCTTACGCCTTTTGTCATGAACTTGATATTACTTAATGTGTTTGGAATGACTACTGTACATGGCTTGGTATGGCAAGGAACTTGCATAACACGACAGTGACCCGTAGTGGTGCACTCCTGACATGACCAACCTGACATGATAGTGGCCCGTCGTGGCGCACTCCTGACAAGTACCCTGACATGATTTATTTTAATGTTGTTACTTGACTTGCCTTGACACCGTGGGTAGTTCTTTCTTGCTTGTTTGTTAAATCTACTTGTCCTGTCTTGCATCATGTCTAGGATGGGACTCCTGAGTACCACGGTCAGGAGTACCAACTAAAATGGATTAAGGTTAATAACTAGAATAATACAGTAGTCATGAAGAGATGACACAGCTACGGGCAATCCCGTTACCTGGGCGCTCTTGGGATCTGTAGTCTGCCGTCGAGTAGGGCACATTTCCAGCACACTGTCGCGTGTTGCACCCCTTAAGTCACCTAAGGGTACATTTATCTTCTGGGCGATGTACCCACCTGAATTTAACCCCAAATTTTCGACCTGGGTAACCTGGAAGGTCTGCAGGGCTTGTGGCTGTGGAACAATCTCACTACATATTGTTAGTAATTAGGCCTGTGATAACCCTAGTTAGTTAAAGTATTAAGCCGTAGGATCTGTTTGGCCGTGATTGATTGAATGAGGTATAACCAGTCTAGTCATGTCTTGATCCCATGCAAGATTGCTTCCTGTCTTGATTACTTACATTACTTATCTTGCCGATAAATGGTGGGAAACCAAGCTCTGTTCAGATGAAGGGTTACAACCCCGGTCCTTGTTTGGTTTACGGGTTGTAACCTGGCTATCGGAATAGTTCCATGGTTATCTCGTCGTATATCATCCTGACATGTTTTCGTAATTTTAGTTTTAATATTAGATTTTCTGTGCTGATTGCTGGCTTTTGTTCTTATTTCGTGGCCTCCTTGTGGCACTTGCTCTTTCTGGGGTTGACCCAGCTGGTTTTGTGTGGCCAGATTTCGGAGCAGCTTCCGAGGATCTACCAAGCTTCCAGCCCAATGGTGAACACTAAACGGAATCCGGGCCAAGAGTGGGTTTTCTATTTTGTTTCGTTCACTCTATTATAAAAAAAATTATTCTTTTGAGGCGTTTAACCGACGAGCACCTGTTAGCTCGATGCACTTTACTTACTGTCTGCCTACGGGCTGTAATCATGATTGACAAATCCTAGGGTTGATCATGTATGACTAAACTCTTGCTAGTCCTAACATTTTGTAATGACTAGCTTCATGATCAGCTGAATATGTAATATTTGGGACGTCTTATTATTGTATATTTAATGATCATACATCTTGCGACTTTACTTACTTGTGGTGATTGAGACACTAGGCTTGTTCATGACCATAAGAGACTGTTGGCTTGTAGAAAACCCTCACATATCTAGACAGCCGTGACCGTATATCGAGGTGGTTTCCATTTTAATATACGTAGCTGGCTATGTCTGCCCCCGCTCTCCAGTATTCTGGTTCTGGGGCGTGACATGGTTTAAGTGGTGGCCCATGCAGGTCTTGTAAATCAAGAAATGTGAGGGTTTACCAGATAGATGTCTAAATCAATAGTCGTCCTTGATCTCTGTTCGTATCCTCTGAATCCCTGGATTCTTGCCCTGATCCTGTGCTTATATCATTGATCTGTCCTGGTCCTTTCCTCATTGTTCCCTGTGTCGTCTTCTTCAGTGGTACTGTACCTGGTCTTACCGATCGACGAGGTGGAGCACATCCCGTGGATCAGCAGCAACCCAGAGATCAAGCCCAGTATTTTGGGGCAGCCTCTAGAGTTGTGCCTACTGGAGGAGAGTCACCAGTTCGGCCCGTCCAGCCCGCGGAGCCAGATGATGGTACCTTAGTAGGCCTCGTCAGAACCTTGATAGCTTCCCAGGATCGTCGTAGCGATGCCCTGTACCAGACAGTTCAAGATGCTTTGGCCAGAGGCGGACATCCAGGGAACCAGGCGACAAATAGCTTCAAGCGATTGAACCCTCCTTTCTTCGACGGCAGCGAGGATGCGATTGTCGCGGATGCATGGCTTTAGGATACCGAGGTGATTCTGGAAGCAGCCAGGACACCCGAGAATGAGAAGGTGGCGGTGGTACGCCTACAGTTGTTGGATTTAGCTCACAATTGGTGGATGGCGCAGGCCATGGGATTAGTGGCACCCATTGCTTGGGCAGTATTTAGAGAGAGATTCCAGACGAAATATTTTGATGCTGTGGCTCGGTACGACCTGCAGACCAGAGTTACCAACTTGAAGCAAGGAGGCAGGACAGTCGACAGTTATGCATCAGAGTTTTCTAGGCTCAGTAGGTTTGCCCCCACCTTGGTGGCGACCGAGTTTGATAGGGCCCAGCGATTCCAGCAGGGACTGCATTTGGAGATCTTGTTGGCAGTTGAGCAGTTCGAGCACCAGACGTTCGATGCAGTCTTGAAAGCAGCTAGGAGGCATGAGTATACCTCCCAGAGGATCGTGGATAGGACCGAAAGTAGGAAGCGGTCCCATAGTCAGATGCACCAATCATCGGGTCCAGCCCCGGCAGCTAGAAGTTTGACCATTGGGACTCCGAGGCGGGCGGCCTCATTAACGTCGGTTCAGCATTCGACCTCGACGTACCCGCAGCAGCAGAAGCAGAAGCAGACTTTTGCGATGGGATGTTCTTATTGCGGAAAGCCAGGGCATATGGTGGCAGACTGTCGCAGGACGCAGGAATTGTGCCTGGCTTGTGGAGCAGCAGATCATAGAGTTGGAGCTTGCCCGAATAGGGGTGGCTCATCAGCATCCAACCCTTCTAGCTCTTCGGTGAGAGGACCGGCCCCAGCACCAGTTCAGCAGCAGCAGTATCAGTCTTCGAGGCCCTTGCCGCCTCAGTCTCAGGTATTCCAGCAACAGCACCCCCAGCAGTATGCACAAGCCCAAGCTCAGACCCAGAATAGGCAGAGAGGTTTCCAGCAGAGGGGACCAGCAGCCAGAGGACAAGGTCAGGCCATGATGATGGCTATGGAAGAAGAAGTTGCACCATGTGAGGTTGTGGCAGGTACTATTCTCGTCAACTCCTTTCTAGCTTCGGTATTGTTTGATTCTGGTGCATCGCATTCATTCATGTCTGCACGATTCGCGACACGGATAGGGTTGGAGCCCGAGTCATTATCAGTGAGGCTCAATATACTTACTGGTAATGGTCTTGTGGGAGTAGATCGAGTGTTTTCCTCGTGTCGGATCGTAGTTAGCGGTAGGGAGTTCCCCGCTAGATTTATAGAGTTTTCTATGGCAGACTATGATGTAGTCCTAGGCATAGATTGGTTGAGAAACCAGTATGCTAGGATAGACTGCCATATTGGCAGAGTTGTCTTTAGTATCCCCGGCGAGCCAGAGTTTTCATTTTCCAGAGGCGCAGTGGAGCCATCTTCCCCAGCATTGCGGATGGCAGTAGCAGCAGTGCAGTTACCTCGGATAGTTGAAGAGTTTCCAAATGTTTTTCCAGAGGAGCTTCCAGGGATGCCGTCGGAGCGGGAGATTGAGTTCACTATAGACTTGATTCCCGGGACAGCACCAGTATCAGAGCGAGTCTACAGGATGGCGCCTTCAGAGTTGGAGATTTTGTACAAGATGATTGAAGAACCGAGGACCAAGGGATTCATCCGTGCTAGTGGATCGCCTTGGGGAGCCCCGATGCTTCTTGTGAAAAAGAAGGATGGTACGTCCAGGCTATGTGTTGATTATCGTACCTTGAATTCGGTGACAATCAAGAACAGATACCCTCTTCCGAGGATAGATGACTTGTTTGATCAGCTCAGAGGGGCTTCAGTGTTCTCGAAGATCGACTTGCGGTCAGGATACCACCAGATCAGAGTCAGAGAGCAGGATATTCCGAAGACAGCATTCAGATCGAGGTATGGACATTGGGAGTTCCTTGTTATGCCCTTTGGAGCGACCAATGCGCCGGCCATATTCATGGACCTCATGAATCGCATTTTCATGCCTTACTTGGACCAATTTGTGATCGTGTTCCTAGATGACATCCTGGTCTACAGCAAGAGTGAAGCAGAGAATGAGCAGCATCTCAGAGTCGTCCTTCAGACGCTTAGGGAGCACCAGTTGTACGCCAAGTTCAGTAAATGCGAGTTCTGGCTCGATCGTATTTTATACTTGGGTCACATCATTACCCGAGGAGGAGTGGAAGTGGATCCCCAGAAGATTGTGGCTATCGAGTCATGGCCGGTACCCAACTCAGTAGCAGAGGTTCGTAGCTTCCTTGGATTGGCCGGCTACTACCGGCGGTTCGTTTCAGATTTTACAAGGATTTCAGCACCGATGACCCAGTTGACCCGCAAGGATGTGCCGTTTGTTTGGACAGCAGAGTGCCGGGAATCATTTGAGAAGTTGAAGCGAGGTTTGATAACGGCTCCCATTCTTACCCTTCCAGATAGGACCGGAGGATTCACAGTTTATTGTGACGCTTCAGGCAGAGGATTGGGGTGTGTCTTGATACAGCATGGGAAGATAATATCTTATGTATCACGCCAACTTCGTGATCATGAAAAGAATTACCCGACCCACGACTTGGAATTGGCGGCGGTAGTGTTTGCCTTGAAGTTGTGGAGACACTACTTGTACGGAGATAGAGTGAAGATCTTTACTGATCATAAGAGCCTGAAGTATGTTTTCACCCAGAAGGACCTTAATATGCGGCAGAGAAGATGGCTCGAGCTATTGGTGGACGATGATGTGGATTTGCAGTATCATCCCGGGAAGGCCAACGTTGTAGCAGATGCATTGAGCAGGAGAGCCGGAGTTTATCTCCTGACGGCGCAACCAGAATTATTGGCAGATCTTCAGAAGATGGAAATTGAAGTGGTTCTTCCTAACAGTGTGGCACTGATGGCCAGCCTACAGGTTCAGTCCAGCATAGTCGAGAGGATTCGGATGGCACAGTCAGCAGATTCTAAGCTTCAGCGACTCAGAGCAGAGTGTGAAGCAGGTAGAAGGCCAGAGTTATGTATCCATGAAGACGGTACACTTCGGCACGGCACTCGTCTTTATGTACCCAGTAGAGATATCAGACAGGAAGTCATGGCAGAAGCCCACAGTTCACAATATTCTATTCATTCGGGTGGTACGAAGATGTACCGTGATATCCGTCAGCATTTTTGGTGGAATGGCATGAAGAGGGAGATAGCCCGGTTTGTCTCTCGGTGTTTGGTTTGCCAACAGGTTAAAGCTGAACATCAGAGGCCCGCTGGACTTCTTCAACCCTTACCGATCCCAGAATAGAAATGGGAACATATAACCATGGATTTCGTGACCGGATTGCCCAGATCTCCGGCCGGCAGAGATGCTATTTGGGTAATTGTGGACAGGCTTACCAAGGTGGCACACTTTCTTCCATTTAGAGTTGAACAGTCGATGGCACAGCTAGCAAAGATGTACCTCAGGCAGATCGTCAGGCTTCACGGTGTGCCAGTCAGCATCACCTCAGACAGGGATTCAAGATTTACATCACACTTTTGGCGCAGCTTACAGAAGAGTTTGGAAACTTGTCTTCAGTTCAGCTCAGCTTATCACCCACAGACGGATGGCCAATCAGAGCGCACAATCCAGACTCTTGAAGATATGTTGAGATCTTGCACTCTTGACTTCGGTGGTTCATGGGAGAATCATCTGCACCTGGTAGAATTCTCGTACAACAACAGTTATCAGGCCAGTATCCAGATGGCACCCTTCGAGGCTCTCTATGGCAGGAAGTACAGATCTCCGCTAGCATGGGACGATGTCGGAGAGAGGCAGATGCTCGGACCCAAGTTGATTTCCCAGACGGTTGAAGTGGTCAGGAAGGTCAGAGATCACCTCCGAGTTGCCCAGGACCGCCAGCGCCATTGGGCCGATGCTCATCGGCGTCCCTTAGAATTTGCTGTCGGTGACCATGTATTCCTTAGGATCTCGCCTAACCGCGGCGTCATTCGCTTCGGCGTACGGGAAAAGCTTAGTCCTAGGTATATAGGGCCGTTCGATATTCTAGAGCGAGTAGGAGATGTATCCTATCGTCTCGCTCTTCCGCCGTCGCTAAGTGAGGTACATGATGTATTCCATGTGTCCCAATTACGACAGTATATTCCGGATCCGAGCCACATCCTAGACCATTCGGAATTGGTTGTTGGTACCAACCTTTCGTATGAGGAGAGGCCCGTGTCTATTTTGGACCGGAGGAAAAAGATACTCAAGAACAAGACTATTAAATTAGTCCGTATTGCTTGGGGTCATCACTCTCTGGATGAGTCAACGTGGGAGCGTGAGGACGACATCCGATCGCGATATCCCTACCTGTTTGACTCGTGAGGTATAATATCTTTCTTATGCCTTACATTTTCCCTTCCTTGCTTGCATTGTATGATTGTATGATTGGACTGCTTAGTGTAACTTGCCTGTGCTTAATGTAGCTTGTCGTGACAATCTCTAGCTCCTTGATTAAATTCCGAGGACGGAATTCTTTTAAGGTGGGTAGAGTTGTCACCCTCATTTCCTGTATTTTTCGTATTTCGTATTTATACTCGTATCTGGATTTTTGGCATGTATTTTTTATTTTTCTTAACTTGTGGGATTTCAGTATTTCTCGTATTTGGGTTTGGCATGGCTCGGTTTTATTTGGATTGGTTCAGTTTTATGTGCATTGGATCACCATAACCTATGCTACCCCTCAACACACCACAACACCCTCTTTATAACTCCACCAACCTCTTCTCTCTCTTTATAACCACCATTAATTTCTTCTTCTTCTTCTTCCTCCACACAACTCCCCAACCCTTAGGCAAGTGCATCTTGCCACTACATGAGAACCATATTTTCTTTGTCCATTTGCTAGACTAGGACATGGTGATCAACATTAGTTCTTGGCATTTTGTGATTTGGAGCCTCCATTGTCCTAGATCTAGTTATTCCTATTTTTGGATTTTTGCATGTTTTGATCTATTTCGGTTGGAGTTTTGTGGGTTCTGATGTGTCTATGTAGAAGAGAGTTTAATTTCACCCAAGTTGGAACTTTGGAAATCCGGGTTTGGAGTTCGGATGACCAAGTTATGTTATTTTGAAATTTTGGGTTCTGCCATGGTGTTCTTGCTGTTTGGAGAAGACAGTGAGCAGTGTGCAGAGCTTCTTAGCTCACACACACTGAGCTACGCGCGCTCTTTAGCGCTGCGTACGCAGACTTGAGTACGCTTCCTGTTGGAAGCGTGTCTCCTTAAGCCTGCGTGACTTTCTCACGTACGCTGCCTTGAGTGAGCCTGCGTGACTTTCTCACGTACGCTGTCTTGAGTGAGCCTGCGTGACTTTCTCACGTACGCTGCCTTGAGTGAGCCTGCGTGACTTTCTCACGTACGCTGCCTTGAGTGAGCCTGCGTGACTTTCTCACGTACGCTGCCTTGAGTGAGCCTGCGTGACTTTCTCACGTACGCTGCCTTGAGCGAGCCTTGCGTGCGTGACTTTTCGCCCACGCAGCCCCCCCTGCGTGCGTGACTTTTCGCACACGCAGCTCTCCTGCATGCGTGACTTTTGTGCGTACGCTGCCCTGCCCCTTGATCCCCTGCTTAACCCATTGGCTCTTGGAGTTTTGGTTTTATTTCTTTAAGCTTGACTCTTCTATATCCCTGTATTCTGATATTTTATTAGATATTTTATGCCTATTTTATATCCTTACGCCTTTTGTCATGAACTTGATATTACTTAATGTGTTTGGAATGACTATTGTACATGGCTTGGTATGGCAAGGAACTTGTATAACACGATAGTGATCCGTAGTGGTGCACTCCTGACATGACCAACCTGACATGATAGTGGCCCGTCGTGGCGCACTCCTGACAAGTACCCTGACATGATTTATTTTAATGTTGTTACTTGACTTGCCTTGACATCGTGGATAGTTCTTTCTTGCTTGCTTGTTAAATCCACTTGTCCTGTCTTGCATCATGTCTAGGATGGGACTCCTGAGTACCACGGTCAGGAGTACCTACTAAAATGGATTAAGGTTAATAACTAGAATAACACAGTAGTCATGAAGAGATGACACAGCTACGGGCAATCCCGTTACCTGGGCGCTCTTGGGATCTGTAGCCTGCCGTCGAGTAGGACATATTTCCAGCACACCGTCGCGTGTTGCACCCTCTAAGTCACCTAAGGGTATATTTGTCTTCTGGGCGATGTACCCACCTGAATTTAACCCCAAATTTTTGACCTGGGTAACCTGGATGGTCTGCAGGGCTTGTGGCTGTTGAACAATCTCACTGCATCTTGTTAGTAATTAGGCCTGTGATAACCCTAGTTAGTTAAAGTAGTAAGCCGTAGGATCTGTTTGGCCGTGATTGATTGAATGAGGTATAACCAGTCTAGTCATGTCTTGATCCCATGCAAGATTGCTTCATGTCTTGATTACTTACATTACTTATCTTGCCGATAAATGGTGGGAAACAAAGCTCTGTTCAGATGAAGGGTTACAACCTCGGTCCTTGTCTGGTTTACGGGTTGTAACCTGGTTATCGGAATAGTTCCATGATTATCTCGACGTATATCATCCTGACATATTTTTGTAATTTTAGTTTTAATATTAGATTTTCTGTGCTGATTGCTGGCTTTTGTTCTTATTTCGTGGCCCCCTTGTGGCACTTGCTCTTTCTGGGGTTGACCCAGCTGGTTTTGTGTGGCCAGATTTCGGAGAAGCTCCCGAGGATCTACCAAGCTTCCAGCCCAATGGTGAACACTAGACGGAATCCGGGCCAAGAGTGGGTTTTCTATTTTGTTTCGCTCACTCTATTGTAAAAAAATTATTCTTTTGAGGCGTTTAGCCGACGAGCACCTGTTAGCTCGATGCACTTTACTTACTGTCTGCCTACGGGCTGTAATCATGATTGACAAATCCTAGGGTTGATCATGTATGACTAAACTCTTGCTAGTCCTAACATTTTGTAACGACTAGCTTTATGATCAGCTAAATATGTAATATTTGGGACGTCTTATTATTGTATATTTAATGATCATACATCTTGCGACTTTACTTACTTGTGGTGATTGAGACACTAGGCTTGTTCATGACCATAAGAGACTGTTGTCTTGTAGAAAACCCTCACATATCTAGACAGCCGTGACCGTATATCGAGGTGGTTTCTATTTCAATATACGTAGCTCGCTATGTCTGCCCCCGCTCTCCAGTATTCTGGTTCTGGGGCGTGACAAGATATCAGGCGAGTACATTCTCTGATCATTTCATATCTTGCTTAGAATTATTTCCTGCAGTAGATTACTTTACTTGTACTGTCACGACGGTCACACGGATTGGTACTATATGGATCCTTTCTTGAGATGTTATCCTTAGGAAGCATCGGGTACTACGTGTTCTGTGCGTTTCACTTACATGGCGTATCACTATGCTTCTTGGTTCACTTGATTACTTGTGACATGTACCCTCATGATCACAGAGTCTCTTGAATCTTACACAGTTGGGTAACCCCCAGACTCCCCATTTATGGGACATCCATGTATCACCCTTCGGGGGCCGTGCATGGAATCATATAACATAACCTGGCTGGATCCTTGTGTATTGATTGGGGGTACGGAGGAGTAGAAGTGGACATGTGAATAATACACCAGTAGTATCTTCATTGAATCATTCCGTAGTGTCTTCATTGAATCATCCCAGGCCATTTACATGTTCATGTTGTACTCTGACTCACTAGTCACTGCTAGTTCTCTATTTATAGTAGATATTTCTATTACAGTTCTCTTTCTGTTTTTATACTGCACTTCTTTCAGTACTTGTATCTTACTTTACTGCATGTCTATATTTTCTAACCTGCTATGAATTGTTGAGATGTACTGTGCTCGCTCCAGTCCTGACTGGACCCGTTGATAAATTTTACAGATAGCTTGGAGGTTGCCTGCTAGCCTAGAGGAGATAGTAGAGATTGTTTAGATAGTTATTTCATTTTGTCTGGAGTTGTATTTACTTTGTGGATTACTGTATTTGAGTTTTGAGATGTATTTCTGGGTTTATGTATCTTAGACACTTAGACTTCTATCTCCTGTATTTATTTTGGGTTTCATGTTTTATTTATCTTTATCATGCTCTACCCTAGATGTGATTGAGACTGTATCTGCTATGTCACCCCTATTCGGGGAGTATAAACTGTTTAGTCTTATACTGTTAGATGCATTGAGACCTAGGACAGCGTTCTACCGCCGACACTGCGGCGTAGGCTGGGCGTTGTTACGTTCTCGTGCCCTAACTCTAGGGTGCGGGTCGTGACACGTTTTTAGTGGTGGCCCATGCAGGTCGAGTTTATGTAGTGGTATTCGAACTAGAGTGCCACTACAGCCTGCACTAGGAATAGGATATATTTTTGAAGGTACTCAATCATAGTTAGGAACCCTTGAGAGATTCCTGGGACGACCCTCGAGAATCTTATTTAACTTCGATTTAAAAACTCTCTTTTTTCCTTGATTGGATTTATTTTTACTTTTTGTTGTTAAATTTGATTTTAATGGATTATTATTGAGTTTGAGTTTGTATTTATTAATTTTGATGGATGATTGTCGAATTTTGAATTTTGATGATAGCTGTTGCATCCGAGTTTGTATTTTGATGGATTTTTGTTCATTTTTGAATTTTGATGTTCGTTGATAAATTGATTTGATTTTTGGGTATTCATTGTTGATTTAATTTAATTTTTGGCAAGATGAAATTATATGGGCTAGGTCATCTATGTTATGGAGTCTAGTCTTCTACAGTCATATTAGCCAGCATGGTGAGGACATATAGTTTGACTTGGATATAACTCTCGGGTGTGGGAATTTAAGGTTTTCGCAGCCAAGCTAGCGGCATTGCGAAAATGTTAAATACCATAATTTTAGAGGTATGTGCCTAAGTCGAGGACTCTGTGATTATCGTAGCCTTGCTTACTGGTATGACGAGGATTTAGAGTACCATGATTTTGGACAGACGCATATGATCATCAGATTGTACTTTAAATGTTTTCGAATATGTTTTCTCTACTTTGTTTCAGTCCTTCAAAAAATTTTATTAATTGTTTTGTTTAGTTTTGCTTCTCATTATTTAACTTAGGAGTAGCTTTAGCTATTTTCATAAACCTTTGTGTAACTTCTTCTATGAATTTCTTCTTAATACGATGAATCAATGATTTGCTAGACCTTATTTTGGATCTGATATTAGCTCTGATTTCAAATAGTTTCCTCTTTTAAAACGGATAAGTAGAATAGATTTTATTGCCATTTCTTTTCCTACCAATATTTTAGTACCATCGTTCCTTGTCTTATACAACTATCCTGATTATATCAATTCCGTCTCGTATCTCATTCTGTCAGCTGTACTTGAACTCTTGAATCTGCATATCGTTTTTGTCTGAGAAACGTTGAGAAAGTGACGTAAATCATCTAGTATGGAAATGACGTAATTGGTTATTATGTGATGATTTGTAGGAATCAAAATGTTGGATGTCAAATGTGAAAAATTCGAAATGGAGATGTGGTAAAGGTTTAAAATGAAATCGAGGGATAAATGTTATTAATTTAGAAACAATTGCAGAAAATTTGGTTATGAGTAATTCATGGATGTGTTTCAAAAGAAGAAGAAGAGAATATTAGAGGTCAACCTAGTTTTGAGAACTTAGAAAATCTTGGTTATTGATTCTTGGAAACTATTACAAGGCTATGTAGAAATTTAATAATGGGAAGGAGAATTTGATTGTATCCGATGATCTTGCAAAATTGAATTGGATATTGTAAGAGGGTGACTAGAGACAGAGAGAACACAAGGATTTTAAGCTATAGAAATTATTTTAGATGATTGGAGAAATTGTAGAATTCAAAAGGATAATATTTGAAGGTGAACGTTGAAGAAATTATGAAGGTTGATTATAAACAAGAATAAAATTTTGTGTGACATAGTGGTATTAGAGTTTAGTAAATACGAGACTTGACTTAAACAAGTACAAGGATTTCATAAACTAGATTTAGAGGTTTCAGATCTAATTTAGAACGAGGCGAAGGAATTTGAAATTTTGATTTAAATGAATAAGTGTCGACTCCTAAATAAGAGGGGTATGCTTCAAGGAAAATATTTTAGAAGTTTGAAATTTTGTCTATGGTGATCATGGTAAAAGTTTAGATGACTGAAGAGAAAAAAAAAATTTGAGGGTAGACATATAACGGTTGATTTATATTGGGATTTGTGAGAAAATATGATTAGCAAATGGTAAACTGATAATGTTAGAGAGAGATGATTTACTGAGTTCGTATGAAATCTTTTCCCGTTTTTCTCTAAAAGGGTTTTTTCAATATCATTAAATCCTAGTTTCCTTAATCACGACCAAATCGACTTCGATTATCCTATCTTATCATATTAATATCTTGGGTTGTACTTAATTGAATTAAATTTGATTACGACCTGAATCTCCATCCTTGTATGCTCGTTCTCAGACTTTGTTGAACCTGTCCTCCACATTGCCTAAATTTTGATTTCCCCAATTTGATCAACTTAGATCGTATCGAGACTAAATATTTTTAATATATATTGTGATTGGATTTCCATGTAAGTGACTTTCATTCTTAACTTTGATTTTTATTTTTCTGAACCCTTTATAGATAATTGGTAGTTACATTTTCTTATTTTTATGATAAGTACCAGTTTTTACATAGGATGGTAGGCTGTCTTACAGTTTTGATGATTGTTATTTCCGTATATTTCCAAATTTAGCACCCTAGACTGCTTGTGTGTTTGATACCCTATGACCCTTCCGGTTAGCATGACTAGTATACCTAGATGAGACTTCATTGTCACCGTATGCCATGACCCTGTATGCCGTTTTTTTTTGATGGTATGTTTTATTTAAGTTCTGGGACTTTTATTGTGGGGGTTTGACCTAGAGGGAGTATGGACATCTTAATTTCGAGGACGAAATTTTTCTAAGGTGGGTAGAGTTGTAGCACCCAGTTTCCCAAATGAGGGTAATTTTGAAATTTTATGTTTATAATTATTTTAATAATGATATTTAATTCATGATATGATTTTTGGTAATTTTAAATCATTTTAAAATTATTTAAATCAATGACTTGTGGTTTTGACGTTTTGCTAGTGAAACCCTAGAGACTGTTTGACCTAGAGCCTAACCATGTGATTATAATATTTTAATGTTATTTTTGGCCTAAGGATATTTTTGCATTTGATCTCTTTGAATTATTTTGATATTATTTTATTATTTATGATATTGTTTTGGGGTTATTTGAGTCGGGTTCGAATTTCAACTCAATCCGACTTGAAACGGGGACCCGGGGGTAGTTTGACTCTAGTGGGACCCACACACTAGTTAGGCATGGCCCATATGATATTAATTTTAGTCCACATGATAGAAATATTTTAGCTAGAGGTTAGACTAATTACTATGGATAAGGTTAGTGTGATTAGAGAATTTAGAATGACTAATTTAGTCCCAACCAATTAGCCCTTTCCTAATACTCATAGAATAGGTTAGTAGGGGCTTTTGGACTTTTCCTAATAGGACAAAACCACCTTTATGGCCAGCCACAATAAGGATAGGGTTGAGCCTCCCATTTTTCATTATCCATCTATTTTTCTCTCTCTTGTTCTTCCCCAAATTCCTAGAGAGCAATCTCTAGCAATTTCTCTACAAAATCCTTCCATTTCACCACCAAATCTTCTTCTTTCCTTCTCCATTCTAGCCAAGGAGGAAGCTACCCAAGTTTGGGAGGATTCGGAGCTCGTTCGTGTCCTTTTGGAATCTCTACGTGTCGGTGTCGCTCCGGGAAGGTTTTTCTTCGATTCGATCTACCGGGAGGTATAAATCTCTTCTCCTTTTCATTTCCTCATGCATATAGGTCTATTTTGAACCCATAGGAATGACCCCCATGGTTGTATCTCCATTTTTGTCCATTTTGTGTCCATTTGGAGGTCATAGGAGTGTCCTTTGTGTTGTGGATGTGTTCATGTTACATATATAGATTTATATATATATATTGTAATGAGAATGTATCTATATTTATATATGTAATAAATGGTTCATGATGATTATATAATCAAGTTTGTGAGTGTGGTTCCTCATATTATTATTGCTATTATTGTTGTGGATAATTAGGATATATATATTGTGTATTCTTTTGGCTCAAACTATCTAAATCCGTCATGATTTTTATCCACGTTTTTAATTTCAGCCCTAACTTAAAAATATCATAACTTCTAGCTCAAAGCTCGGTTTAATCTTCCATTTTTTTTAAAAGAAGCGTATTGAAGTTAGCTTTCCAAAAACATATATTAATAGGCCTAATTCTTTCTGTAACTTTCTGGAGAATTATTTGAGTGTCAGCTGTACGAAAGACAAACGCGTTCTCGGTGTTTTCGCGATTCCGGGAGTTTCCGGAAACGAAAATACGATCCGTTTGAAGTTTCGGAAAGCTAACACATAGATGTATAATATACTTTAATCCTAAATTTTAATTCACGCTAAGATGGTACAGTATTGATTATTAGTAGGAGTTACTATTCGGCATATGCATTTTGTGCACCCTTGTGTGTAATATAATGTTCTATTTGATTTTAACCCCTGTTAATGTATATACATTATGTAACTAAATAGAGAATACAAGCATGAGTAAATGGTTAAATAAATGATGTACGAGGTGTAAGTATTCTATCTAATGTAAGTATGTATAAGTATGGCTTGTAATGAATATGTAGGTTCCATAGTATGTAATGTATGGTACATATAGTAGTACAAGAGAATAAATGAATGATGAATGAATGCAAGCATGAATGTAATGTAATAATAGATATAATGTATGAAATATACAAGTTAATGAGATGTAATGTTCTATGTTAACACAAATCCTATATTACCTCATGTACCCCCTTACACTATGTTGACACTATCACACTTGACACATTGTTCACTTACACTTTGACACTATTTGATATGTATACACTATGTATGCCCATTTAACCCTCACTTTCCCCTTTGCCATGTTCACATACACACATATAGCCTCTTAAATAAGTATTTATGAATATAGTTAACTTAGCTATGTATGTATATTATATATATGTTAGCATATTGTGTTGTAATATATAAGTTTATATAACCATTTGAAATGTCATAATTATAGACCTAATATTGAATACCAATATATGCATGTGTATATATGTGTAGACATATATAGTTTAAAGTAATAGATTACCTAGTATATATCCAATGTGAATTCTTGCCTATTTGAGTATTGAATAATTGCATGCTATATAGAGTTGGGTGTATGTTGGCTTGTATAGCCTTGTATTGATGTGTGCTTGCTAGGATAAGTCTTGGTTAGGCCTAGTAAGACTTGCTGGGTTAGGACATGACCTAGTTTTACCTAGTTTGACTAGTACAGTTGACCATAGTTGACCAAGGGTTGACCTTGGCCTAGTTTGACCTAGATTCATGTAGAATGCATTGTAGTGCTTTATATTACCCTTCTGGACATGTTGTGACTTGTGCTATTCTAATTAGGAGCCAGACACCTCTCCTCGGACAGTATCTTCACCTTGAACATTCAGATATCAGGCAAGTACATTCTCTGATCATTTCATATCTTGCTTAGAATTATTTCCTGCAGTAGATTACTTTACTTGTACTGTCACGACGGTCACACGGATTGGTACTATATGGATCCTTTCTTGAGATGTTATCCTTAGGGAGCATTGGGTACTACGTGTTCTGTACGTTTCACTTACATGGCGTATCACTATGCTTCTTGGTTCACTTGATTACTTGTGACATATACCCTCATGATCACAGAGCCTCTTGAATCTTACACAGTTGGATAACCCCCAGACTCCCCATTTATGGGACATCCATGTATCACCCTTCGGGGGCCGTGCATGGAATCATATAACATAACCTTGCTGGATCCTTGTGTATTGATTGGGGGTACGGGGGAGTAGAAGTGGACATGTGAATAATACACCAGTAGTATCTTCATTGAATCATTCCGTAGTGTCTTTATTGAATTATCCCAGGCCATTTACATGTTCATGTTGTACTCTGACTCACTAGTCATTGCTAGTTCTCTATTTATAGTAGATATTTCTATTACAGTTCTCTTTCTGTTTTTATAGTGCACTTCTTTCAGTACTTGTATCTTACTTTACTGCATGTCTATATTTTCTAACCTGCTATGAATTATTGAGATGTACTGTGCTCGCTCCAGTCCTGACTGGACCCGTTGATAAATTTTACAGATAGCTTGGAGGTTGTCTGCTAGCCTAGAGGAGACAGTAGAGGTTGTTTAGATAGTTATTTCATTTTGTCTGGAGTTGTATTTACTTTGTGGATTACTGTATTTGAGTTTTGAGATGTATTTCTGGGTTTATGTATCTTAGACACTTAGACTTCTATCTCCTGTATTTATTTTGGGTTGTATGTTTTATTTATCTTTATCATGCTCTACCCTAGATGTGATTGAGACTGTATCTGCTATGTCACCCCCATTCGGGGAGTATAAACTGTTTAGTCTTATACTATTAGATGCATTGAGACCTAGGACAGCGTTCTACCGCCGACACTGCGGCGTAGGCTGGACGTTGTTACGTTCTCGTGCCCTAACTCTAGGGTGCGGGTCGTGACACCGACGGTCTTACGAAGTAAGTTAAATCAATAATTTATGCATGTCTGTATATCTATATATATTCATTAATACGTCGGTTATCGTTGTACACAGATATCGTCCCTCGTCGGTACAGAGAGCGTTGGGCACCTTTCTAAGGTCCAACTATGGGGGTCCGTGGATCAACTACTCGGATGCCTCGGAAGAGAGGAAGGCATTCTGGTTTGCCCACTTCAAGGTAACTAAAGATAGTTAATTTAGTATGATTGATATAATTTTAAGCATTTTTTAGAACTTATTATTTTAATTTTTAATTCTTGTAGAGGACTTATTTTTATCCACCACACCGGGCCGAGCAGATTGAGAGGCAGTTTGCTGCCGTCGCCGCCAAGTTGATCCGTGATGCAATTGACGATCAGAAAAAATGTCACCGCTCCGGAAAGCAGATTGCTGGTTGGATCATACCTGACCAGTGGACCACGATGAGGGCTCGATTTGAGGAGCCCGAGTACAAAGAACGGTCGGAGAAGGCGAAGGCGGCTAGGACGATGGACGGAAAGTGGTGTGGTGGATCGATTCCTATGACGGAGCATTTTCGTCGTCTGGTATATAATTTATTGTAAAATATAAGATTTTATTGATAGTAGGAGTATATAATTTTCTATTTTACTAAAGAATAAAATATAACAAACACGCAGGTGATGAGGGGTGAGGACGCAAACATGGTGACCGTCTTCCTGGCCACCCATCGGAAGGACGGAAAGCTCATCGACGACCGGGCTACTCAGAGCTATGTAAGTACTAATTTAGATTTCGTTAATTTTTAACACAACTTGAAGAATATACAGATAACCATATACTTAATAATAATTAAATATTTTAGACATTTATTAGGCTAATTTAGGTAAGTACTGATGTATAGAGATGCACAATGATTTCTAGGAAGAGTATGTTAGGAGACGTGATGAGCGTACGAGTGCTAGTGCACAGGCAGAGGGAGGGGTTGGTACATCGCAACCCTCTCCGCCTCAGTCGGAGGACGAGCTCTGGAAGACCGCTGTTGGTGGTCTTCAGAGGGGTACGTACTACGGTACGGGGTCCTACGGCACATTTGTTGCGACGCAGGCATCCAGGGCTCCCTCTTCCAGTGCGCATTCACAGCCGTCACAGGCCGAGTCGTCCCGAGTCGAGGAGACCATTGTCTGCCAGATTGCTGAGCTGTACGACGATATGCTGAGGAGGATTGCTGAGCAGCAAGGGCCTCAGGCGCAAGAGGATGCTGCGTCGGTCACCGCACGCTTTGACGAGCTCGAGCGCACCGTACAGCAAGTACAGGGGACACAGGAGTCCATTCACGACACCGTTACCAGGATAGCGACTTGCATGGAGCAATGCAGCGCCAGACTCCGAGCCCTAGAGGAGACGCGGACGCACCCATCTCCAGCGGTTACACTGCCTCCTTCTCCAGCGGTTGCATTGCCTCCTCCTTCATCGTCGTCGGTGGTTCTTACACCGGAGCAGTATGCTTACCTTCTTTCCAGGAGCGATGATGCTCCTCCTGTGTAATACCTATGGTTCGTATTACGTATTTTGGAAATACGTGTACGTATTTTCTTGTATTATTCCTCGTTTAGTTTTCTTGGCTTGGTTTAACTCTCGGGTTGGGTTGGCTTGGTTTGGCCGGCTGGTTGCTTGGTCCATCATGGACCAAGGTGAACCCCCTACCTACCACCAACCCATGATATTTATTTCCCCACCAACCTTCTCTCTCCTCCATAACTCTCATTTATTTCTTCTTCTTCCTTCCTCTCCACAACTCCCCAATCCTTAGGCAAGTGCAACTTGCTTCCACAAGAGAACTCATTTTTATGGTTCCATTAGCCTCTTCTTATGATTCTAAACCACATTAGAACTTGTCATTTTCCATTTTGAGGCTTTAATTCTTATAGATCTCGAGTTTTGCTATTTTCGGATTTTTGGTGTTTTGATCTATTAAACTTCCTTGTTTTCAAGTTTGGATGGTTCCATGTTGTAGATAATTTTATTCTACCCAATTTTGACCTTTAGAAAGTTGGATTCGGACTTGTTTTGACCAAGTTATGAGCATTTGGAGTTTTGGGGTTCCATCCTTGGAGTTCTTGCAGTTCTTGCTGTTCTTGCCCTCTGGAGAAGACTGTGAGCAGTGAGCTAGCTTTTTAGCTTATGCCGCTGAGTCGTACGCTGCTCTTTAGCGAGCGTACGCTAGCCTTCGTACGCTGCTCTTTAGCGAGCGTACGCTAGCCTTCGTACGCTGCTCTTTAGCGAGCGTACGTGTGCCTTCGTACGCTGCTCTTTAGTGAGCGTACGCTCACCTTGATACACTGCCTGTTGGCAGCATGTCTTGAACGTACGCTAGCTTGAGCGTACGCGTGCCTTGGTACGCTAGCTTGAGCGAGCAAGGTGTACGCTGGCTTGAGCGTACGCTAGCCTATCTTGTCACCCTGGTTCAACCCGAGAGCTTTGTGACCCCCATACGCTGCCTTTTACGCTGCCTTTTGTGATTGTATAAATAATCCAGTCCTGTCTTGCATCATGTCTAGGATGGGACTCCTGAGTACCACGGTCAGGAGTACCTACTAAAATGGACTAAGGCTAATAACTAGATTAATGCATTAGTCATGAAGAGATTTCCCAGCTACAGGCAATCCCGTTACCTGGGCGCGCCCGGGATCTGTAGCCTGCCGTCGAGTAGGGCACATTTCCAGCACACTGTCATGTGTTGCACCCTTCAAGCTACTTAAGGGTACATGCATTTTCTGGACGATGTACCCACCTGAATTCAACCCTAATCTTCGACCTGGGTAACCTGGATGGTCTGCAGGGCTTGTGGCTGTGGAATAATCTCATTGCATCTTGTTAGTAACTAGGACTGTGATAACCCTAGTTAGTTAAAGTATCAAGCCGTAGGTCTTGCTTGGCCGTGAAATGATTGGATGGAGTCTAACAAGTCTAGTCTTGTCCTGATCTTGTTCCAGACTGTTACATGACCAGCATGCTTGTATTTATTTTCTCGATAAATGGTGAGAAACCAAGCTCCGTTCAGACGAAGGGTTACAACCCCGGTCCTTGTTTGGTTTACGGGTTGTAACCTGGCTATCTGAATGGTTCCATGGTTATCTCGTCGTATATCATCCTGGCATATTTTTCTTATTTCCAGTTTTTACCAGTTATTTATATTTCCTGTCTTTTATTATATTATTTATATTCCTGTGCTGATTGCTGGTTTTAGTTCTTAAGTGAAGCTCCTTTGTGGCACTTGCTCTTTCTGGGGTCTGACCCAGCTGGTTTTGTGTGGCCAGATTTCGGAGCAGCTCCAGAGGATCTACCGATCTTCCAGCCAGATGGTGGCCACTAGACGGAACCCTGGCAACGAGTGGGTTATTTTTGGCTCTCCCGCTCTATTGTAAAAATATTCTTTTGAGGCGTTTAGCCGACGAGCACCTGTTTAGCTCGATTGCACTTTATTTACTGTCTGCCTACGGGCTGTAACATGATTAACAGATCCTAGGGTTGATCATGTATGACTAAACTCTTGCTAGTCCTAATATTTTGTAATGACTAGCTTCATGATCAGCTGAATATGTAATATTTGGGACGCCTTACTATTGTATATTTAATGATCATACATCTTGTAACATTTACTTACTTGCTTGTGATTGAGACACTAGGCTTGTTCATGACCTTAAGAGACTGTTGGCTTGTAGATAAACCCTCATGTATCCTAGACAGCCGTGACCGTATAGCGAGATGGAATCCATTTCAATATACGTAGCTGGCTATGTCTGTCCCCGCTCTCCAGTATTCTGGTTCTGGGGCGTGACATGGGGCGTGACATGGTTTAAGTGGTGGCCCATGCAGGTCTTGTAAATCAAGATATGTGAGAGTTTACCGAATAGATGTCTCAATCAGTATTCGTCCTTGATCTCTGCTCGTATCTTCTAAATCCCTGGATTCTTGTCCTGATCATATGCTTGTATCGTTGATCTGTCCTGGTCCTTCCTTATTGTTCCCTATGTCGTCTTCTTCAGCGGCATTGTTCGTGGTCCTACCGACCAGCAAGGTGGAGCACCTCCCGCAGACCAGCAGCAACCCGGAGATCAAGCCCAGCATTCCGGAGTAGCCTCCAGAGTCGTACCTTCTGAAGGAGAGCCCCCAGTTCAGCCGGTTCAGCCTGCCGAACCTGATGATGGCACTTTAGTAGGACTCGTCAGGACCTTGATAGCTTCTCAAGATCGTCGTGGAGATGCCTTACAACAGGCAGTGACGGATGCTTTGACCAGAGGAGGTCATCAGGGTAACAGCTCGGCCAACAGCTTCAAGCGCTTGAACCCTCCATTCTTCGACAGTAGCGAAGATGCTATCGCAGCAGATGCATGGCTTCAGGACACAGAGGTGATTCTAGAAGCAGCCAAGACTCCAGAGAACGAGAAGGTAGCCGTGGTGCGCTTGCAGCTATTAGATCTTGCCCGCAGCTGGTGGGCAGCGCAGGCCGTTGGATTAGTAGCACCCATTGCTTGGGCAGTATTCAGAGAGAGATTCCAGACCAAGTATTTTGATGCTGTAGCTCGGTATGATCTGCAGACCCGATTTACCAATCTGAAGCAAGGTGGCAGGACGGTCGACGGATATGCGGTCGAGTTTTCCAGACTCAGTCAGTTTGCCCCCACTTTGGTGGCAACCGAGTATGATAGAGCCCAGCGGTTCCAGCAGGGACTTCACCTGGAGATCTTGTTGGCAGTTGAGCAGTTTGAGCATCAGACTTTTGATGCAGTCTTGAGAGCAGCCCGGAGGCATGAGTATACCTCCCAGAGGATAGTGGATAGGGCCGGAGGTCGGAAGAGATCTCACGGCCAGATGAATCAGTCTTCGGTACCAGCTCCGGTAGCCAGGACCTTGACTATTGGAGCTCCGAGGCGAGCCGCCTCAGTGACGTCGGTTCAGCATTCCACTCCGACGCACCCTCAGCAGCAGCAGCAGAAGCAGAAGCAATCTTCCGCAGTGGGTTGTTCTCATTGTGGAAAGCCAGGTCATGTGGTGGCAGAATGTCGCAGGGCACAGGGATTGTATCTTGTTTGTGGAGCACCAGACCATAGGGTTGGATCCTGTCCGAATAGGGGTGGTTCATCCTCGTCCAACCTTTCTAGTTCTTCGGTGAGAGGACCAGCACTGGTCCAGCAGCAGCAGCAGCAGTACCCATTGCCGAGGCCCTTGCCGCCTCAGTCCCATGTATTCCAGCAGCAACAACCCCAGCAGTATGTGCAAGCCCAAGCCTTGAGCCAGAACAGGCAACGAGGATTTCAGCAGAGGGGACCAGCACCCCGAGGGCACGGTCAGGCTATGGTGATGACCACAGAGGAAGAATTGGCACCAGGTGAGGTAGTGGCAGGTACTATTCTCGTCAACTCCTTTCCAGCTTTAGCTTTATTTGATTCTGGTGCATCGCATTCTTTTATGTCTGTACGATTCGCGACACGGGTAGGATTGGAGTCCGAGTCATTATCAGTAAGGCTCAATATACTTACTGGTAACGGACTTGTGGGAGTAGATAGAGTGTTTTCTTCGTGCCGGGTCGTAGTTAGCGGTAGAGAATTCCCCGCTAGATTGATAGAGTTCCCGATGGCCGATTATGATGTGGTGCTAGGGATGGATTGGTTGAGGAACCAGTATGCTAGGATAGACTGCCACATTGGCAGGATTATTTTTAGCATTCCAGGCGAGCCGGAGTTTTCTTTCTCTCGAGGTGAGGTTGAGTCATCTCCTCCAGTATTGCAGATGGCAGTAACAGCAGTTCAGTTACCCAGGATAGTCGAGGAGTTCCCAGATGTTTTCCCAGAAGAACTTTCAGGTATGCCTCCGGAGCGGAAGATCGAGTTCACTATAGACTTGATTCCCGGGACAGCCCCAGTGTCAGAGAGAGTCTACAGGATGGCACCGTCAGAGTTGGAGATATTGTACAAGATGATTGAAGAACTCAGAACCAAGGGATTCATTCGTGCTAGTGGATCGCCTTGGGGAGCCCCGATGCTTCTTGTGAAAAAGAAGGATGGTACGTCCAGGTTATGTGTTGATTATCGTACCTTGAACTCAGTGACAATCAAGAACAGATACCCTCTTCCGAGGATAGATGACTTGTTTGATCAACTCAAGGGAGCTTCAGTATTCTCGAAGATTGATTTGCGCTCAGGTTATCATCAGATCAGAGTCAGAGAGCAAGACATCCCGAAGACGGCTTTTAGATCGAGATATGGGCATTGGGAGTTTCTTGTTATGCCTTTTGGAGCAACCAATGTGCCAGCAGTATTCATGGACCTCATGAATCGCATCTTCATGCCATACTTGGATCAGTTTGTGATTGTGTTCTTGGATGACATTCTGGTCTACAGCAAGAGTGAGGCGGAGCATGAGCAGCATCTCAGAGTTGTTCTTTAGATTCTCAGGGAGCACCAGTTATATGCCAAGTTCAGTAAATGTGAGTTCTGGCTCGATCGCATTTCGTACTTGGGTCATATCATCACCAGAGGAGGAGTAGAAGTGGATCCCCAGAAGATTGTGGCTATTGAGTCATGGCCAGTGCCCAGCACAGTTGCAGAGGTTCGTAGTTTTCTTGGATTGGCCGGCTACTACCGGCGGTTTGTTTCAAATTTTGCTCAAATTTCAGCACCATTGACGCAGTTGACCCGCAAGGATGCGCAGTTTGCTTGGACAGCAGAGTGTCAGAGTTCTTTTGAGCAGTTGAAGCGAGGCCTGATAACAGCTCCCATTCTCACGCTTCCAGATGGAACCGGAGGATTCTCAGTGTACTGTGATGCTTCAGGCAGAGGTTTAGGATGTGTTCTGATGCAGCATGGAAAGGTGATAGCTTATGCGTCACGACAACTTCGTGATCATGAGAGGAATTACCCAACCCATGACTTGGAGCTGGCAGCAGTGGTGTTTGCACTTAAGTTGTGGAGGCACTATTTGTATGGAGATAGGGTGGAGATTTTCACCGACCACAAGAGCTTGAAGTATGTTTTCACCCAGAAGGATCTTAACATGCGTCAGAGAAGGTGGCTGGAGCTTCTTGTGGATTATGATGTCAACTTGCAGTATCATCCTGGGAAGGCCAATGTCGTAGCAGATGCATTGAGCAGGAGAGCGGGAGTTTATTTTCTAACGGCACAACCAGAGCTGTTAGCAGATCTTCAGAAGATGGATATTGAAGTTGTTCTCCCTTCCAGTGTGGCGTTGATGGCCAGCATGCAAGTTCAGTCCACTATAGTCGAGAGGATCCGGATGGCGCAGTCAACAGATTCCAAGCTTCAGCGACTCAGAGCAGAGTGTGAGGCGGGACAAAGACCAGAGTTATGTATTCATGGGGATGGTACACTTAGGCATGGTAAGCGTCTTTGTGTACCCAGTGGAGATATCAGACAGGAGATCATGTCAGAGGCGCACAGTTCTCAGTATTCCATCCATCCTGGCAGTACGAAGATGTACCGAGATATCCGTCAGCATTTCTGGTGGAATGGCATGAAGCGGGAGATAGCTCGGTTTGTCTCTCGGTGTTTGGTTTGCCAACAAGTTAAAGCCGAACATCAGAGACCGGCTGGACTTCTTCAGCCCTTGCCGATCCCAGAGTGGAAGTGGGAGCATGTGACCATGGATTTCGTGACTGGATTACCTAGGTCCCCAGCTGGTAGAGATGCTATTTGGGTTATAGTTGATCGGCTCACGAAAGTGGCTCACTTTCTTCCATTCAGAGTTGGTCAGTCGACGGCTCAGTTAGCAGAGATGTACCTCAGGCAGATTGTCAGATTGCACGGTGTGCCAGTCAGTATCACCTCAGACCGAGATTCAAGATTTACGTCGCACTTTTGGCGTAGCTTGCAAGAGAGTTTGGGAACTCATCTCCAGTTCAGTTCAGCGTACCACCCGCAAACAGATGGCCAGTCGGAGCGCACGATCCAGACTCTTGAAGACATGTTGCGGTCTTGCACACTTGACTTCGGTGGTTCATGGGAAGATCATTTACACCTGGTGGAATTCTCGTACAACAGTTTCCAGGCCAGTATTCTGCTGGCACCGTTCGAGGCACTGTATGGCAGGAAGTACAGATCCCCGCTAGCCTGGGATGATGTTGGAGAGAGGCAGATGCTTGGTCCAAAAATGATTGCTCAGACCGTTGAAGTAGTCAGGCGAGTCAGAGATCACCTTCGAGTTGCCCAAGATCGCCAGCGCCATTGGGCCGATTCTCATCGGCGCCCTCTCGAGTTCTCGGTCGGCGATCATGTATTCCTGAGGATTTCGCCTAACCGTGGCGTCATTCGTTTCGGCGTACGGGGCAAGCTTAGTCCTAGGTATATAGGACCGTTTGACATTCTGGAGCGAGTAGGAGATGTATCCTATCGTCTCGCTCTTCCACCGTCGCTAAGCGAGGTGCATGACGTGTTCCATGTATCCCAATTACGACGGTATATCCCGGACCCGAGCCACGTCCTGGATCATTCGAAATTGGTTGTTGGTACCAACCTTTCGTATGAGGAGAGGCCCGTGTCTATATTGGACCGGAGAGAGAAGATCCTCAAGAACAAGACTATCAAGTTAGTCCGAGTTGCTTGGGGTCATCACTCTTTGGGGGAGTCAACGTGGGAGCGTGAGGATGATATCCGATCACGATATCCCGATTTGTTTGACTCGTGAGGTATAATGTCTTTCTTATGCCTCATGACATTAATTCCTTGCTTGCATGATTGATTGATTGCCTAGTATAATTGCCTGTGAATAGTGTAGCTTGTTCTTGTCTCTCTAGCCTCTTAATTAAATTCCGAGGACGGAATTCTTTTAAGGTGGGTAGAGTTGTAATACCTGTGGTTCGTATTACGTATTTTGGAAATACGTGTACGTATTTTCTTGTATTGTTCCTTGTTTAGTTTTCTTGGCTTGGTTTAACTCTCGGGTTGGGTTGGCTTGGTTTGGCCGGCTGGTTGCTTGGTCCATCATGGACCAAGGTGAACCCCCTACCTACCACCAACCCATGATATTTATTTCCCCACCAACCTTCTCTCTCCTCTATAACTCTCATTTATTTCTTCTTCTTCCTTCCTCTCCACAACTCCCCAATCCTTAGGCAAGTGCAACTTGCTTCCACAAGAGAACTCATTTTTATGGTTCCATTAGCCTCTTCTCATGATTCTAAACCACATTAGAACTTGTCATTTTCCATTTTGAGGCTTTAATTCTTGTAGATCTCGAGTTTTGCTATTTTTGGATTTTTGGTATTTTGATCTATTAAACTTCCTTGTTTTCAAGTTTGGATGGTTCCATATTGTAGATAATTTTATTCTACCCAATTTTGACCTTTAGAAAGTTGAATTCGGACTTGTTTTGACCAAGTTATGAGCATTTGGAGTTTTGGGGTTCCATCCTTGGAGTTCTTGCAGTTCTTGCTGTTCTTGCCCTCTGGAGAAGACTGTGAGCAGTGAGCTAGCTTTTTAGCTTATGCCGCTGAGTCGTACGCTGCTCTTTAGCGAGCATACGCTAGCCTTCGTACGCTGCTCTTTAGCGAGCGTACGCTAGCCTTCGTACGCTGCTCTTTAGCGAGCGTACGCGTGCCTTCGTACGCTGCTCTTTAGTGAGCGTACGCTCACCTTGATACGCTGCCTGTTGGCAGCATGTCTTGAGCGTACGCTAGCTTGAGCGTACGCGTGCCTTGGTACGCTAGCTTGAGCGAGCAAGGCGTACGCTGGCTTGAGCGTACGCTAGCCTATCTTGTCACCCTGGTTCAACCCGAGAGCTTTGTGACCCCCATACGCTGCCTTTTACGCGGCCTTTTGGGAGCGTATGCTTACCTGAGCGTATGCTTACCTGAGCGTATGGCCTTTGGCAGACTTGATCTTATATTAGCTTGTCAGTTTGTTTTATTTTCCTTATCCTGGATCTTTTATAGCCCTGTATATTGATATTTTATTAGATATTTTACGTCCATTTTATATCCTTACGCCTTTTGTCATGAACTTGATAATTCCCGAATTTACTTGATATGTTTAGAAATGATACCTGAGCATGACACGATAGTGACCCGTAGTGGTGCACTCCTGACATAATGACCTGACATGACCTGATAGTGGCCCGTCGTGGCGCACTCCTGACAAGTACACTTGCCCTGATAAACCTGACATGTTATATCTTGATAAGCTGTTGCGACAGCTACCTGACATGACATGACCTGTATGAATAACCTGGACACCGTGGGCGCTTGTGATTGTATAAATAATCCAGTCCTGTCTTGCATCATGTCTAGGATGGGACTCCTGAGTACCACGGTCAGGAGTACCTACTAAAATGGACTAAGGCTAATAACTAGATTAATGCATTAGTCATGAAGAGATTTCCCAGCTACAGGCAATCCCGTTACCTGGGCGCGCCCGGGATCTGTACCCTGCCGTCGAGTAGGGCACATTTCCAGCACACTGTCATGTGTTGCACCCTTCAAGCTACTTAAGGGTACATGCATTTTCTGGACGATGTACCTACCTGAATTCAACCCTAATCTTCGACCTGGGTAACCTGGATGGTCTGCAGGGCTTGTGGCTGTGGAATAATCTCATTGCATCTTGTTAGTAACTAGGACTGTGATAACCCTAGTTAGTTAAAGTATCAAGCCGTAGGTCTTGCTTGGCCGTGAAATGATTGGATGGAGTCTAACAAGTCTAGTCTTGCCCTGATCTTGTTCCAGACTGTTACATGACCAGCATGCTTGTATTTATTTTCTCGATAAATGGTGAGAAACCAAGCTCCGTTCAGACGAAGGGTTACAACCCCGGTCCTTGTTTGGTTTACGGGTTGTAACCTGGCTATCTGAATGGTTCCATGGTTATCTCGTCGTATATCATCCTGGCATGTTTTTCTTATTTCCAGTTTTTACCAGTTATTTATATTTCCTGTCTTTTATTATATTATTTATATTCCTGTGCTGATTGCTGGTTTTAGTTCTTAAGTGAAGCTCCTTTGTGGCACTTGCTCTTTCTGGGGTCTGACCCAGCTGGTTTTGTGTGGCCAGATTTCGGAGCAGCTCCAGAGGATCTACCGATCTTCCAGCCAGATGGTGGCCACTAGACGGAACCCTGGCAACGAGTGGGTTATTTTTGGCTCTCCCGCTCTATTGTAAAAATATTCTTTTGAGGCGTTTAGCCGACGAGCACCTGTTTAGCTCGATTGTACTTTATTTACTGTCTGCCTACGGGCTGTAACATGATTAACAGATCCTAGGGTTGATCATGTATGACTAAACTCTTGCTAGTCCTAACATTTTGTAATGACTAGCTTCATGATCAGCTGAATATGTAATGTTTGGGACGCCTTACTATTGTATATTTAATGATCATACAACTTGTAACATTTACTTACTTGCTTGTGATTGAGACACTAGGCTTGTTCATGACCTTAAGAGACTGTTGGCTTGTAGATAAACCCTCATGTATCCTAGACAGCCGTGACCGTATAGCGAGATGGAATCCATTTCAATATACGTAGCTGGCTATGTCTGCCCCCGCTCTCCAGTATTCTGGTTCTGGGGCGTGACATGGGGCGTGACATCCTGATCAGTCGTAGTCGACATATATATTGTTGTGTGATGGCCCATTGTTGGGTCTTTTATGTGGTTATACATACATTATTCTTATGTGGACACATTATGTTTGACATTGTTACAAATTTTCATAAATCTGTGTTGATTGATGAGATTGTGTTTCAAACGTGTTCTTGATTGTGTGTATATGTGTTGTTTGATACTGTGTTCGTGATACACCGTCGTTGTTGTAACAAATGGTGCTGCAAATTCTGCAAATGCTACAAATTCTGCAAATACTGCAAATGCTGTAATTTTTTTTAATTTTTTTAATATTAGCGACGTTCAGCGACTGTCAGCGACGATATAAACGTCGTTAAGTACGTCGCTAACTTTAATGAGTACCGTCGCTGATCGTCACTAAACGTCGCTACATACGTCGCGAAACGTCGCTATATGTCGGTAATATAGTGACGTTAAAAAGTCGCAGAACGTCGCCATTTGGCTCTAAAGCCAGGTCAGCATCGATGCATGTCAAGTCGCTCAACGTCGCTAGGATACGTCGGTAAATGATGACGTTTTATGTCGCTGGCAGTCGCTAAATTAGCGACGTGTCCGCGTCGCTAAAGTACGTCGCAATAGCGACGTATTGCGACATTTTCTTTTTAGCGACTAGGTTAATAGCGACTACTTGAAAACGTCGCTAACTTCGTCGCTAATAGAAATTAGCGACGTATTTACCCTATTTAGCGACGTCTTGACGCGTCGCTGATTTGACAGATTTTAGTAGTGCGTAAAGTTGCATCAAATGTGGTTGAAAGATGCTTACGGCTTTCTGCAACTGCTATCTTAAACCATCTTGACCGGTGCTGCCTTCATTTTGGTTCCCACTCACCCTTCATTCTTTACTTGGGTGTTTGAAAAGTTCTAGCCTGTTATAGGATTCTCAAACACAAATATCACAATTTATATTAGAAAAAAAAACAAAAAACAAACTCATTGAAAGTCAAAATTCAAACTCATCTAACTCAACCTAAAGCTAACTATGGTATTGATTTTAAGCAGGTTGTCACAAACTTAGTGTTTTGCGTACATTTATCTCCGTACACTTAGCTCGATCGCTAAGGCAAGAATGAAAAAAAATATGGAGCAAAACAGATAAATTGGAATATTGAAAAGTTCACTATACTAGAAAAAGTTTACAACTTTTTGGGTGGTGAGAAGCAAATGAGCCTCTCACTTATTTATAGGCTTCCAAGGGTATTACATGAAACTTCCAATCCTCTAAAGAAACTTCGAGAAAGAAAATTCTAGGCATATAAGATATTTACATGATGGAAAGATTCTAAAATTCTAGAAACATAGGGATGTCTCATGAGAGTTCAAGAGGACTCCACCACTCTCTTGAGAATCCTAGAGCCTTCCAACTAAACCACTATGCTTGCAAAAATGTCTCGATGGAGCGAAAAATCTTGTGTGTTACACTCTCCCTCACCTGTTTCGTTGATGTCCTCGTCGACCGGTGTACCAAGTATCCTCACCCCCGTATTCATAGTCGCAACGTGCCGATTATTCTTTTTCTTTCTTTGTGGACATCTCCAGGCTTGTCCATCTTCTTCTGAAGATCGAAAGCAATCTGGTTCGCCACACCAACTTTTCCCATGGTTCGTACCCTCATTGGCACAAAAAGAGGCTTTAGCGGGCTATCAGGTCGCTGATCCACCCCCATCTCGTAGATGCACATAGTTATCCACACCTTCGCGTATGCAACCATTGCAACTCTGTCGACTTGAACGTCCACCACGATCCTTGAGAGACTCTTTGCCTAAGCTAGTATACTTCCGTACACATTTCTTTGTCGCATCTACGTTCTCTAGTCCACGACATGATTCTCCTTACTCATGCCTATCTTGGTAGCACGATCAACCTTCCTCCGCGGAAGTGACTCATCAGGACACTCCTTTACAACACCTTGGTCTCACTTGGAAGGTCTTCCTCCATGAAGTCCTCCTTTATCTCGAGCACCGCCAATAGGTTGTCTCCCTTTTGCGATCCTCCTTGAGCTGAATGGCAGAGATTGTTTTCCTCTTTAATGGCTTACCTCGTAACTCTCACCATGCACGATGAGCCTTCCTTGTCACGACCCGCACCCGCCTTTCGGATACGAAGCATGTCCAAGCCCAGCCTACGCCGCAGTGTCGGCGGTAGTACGCTGTCTATACATAAATCACGGCAAAGTAGAATCTCATGTTAAAACTATATCTCATCCACATAAATAATCATGTCACAGTCAAGATCAATGAAAAGACATGAAACTGAAATAATGAATATAAACTGAATATAAAATGTCACGTCCGGTGGACACAAATCCACTACCAATAGACGAAGGAATAGAGTAATACATGAAATAACTAACTGGATAAAAACTGCTAGTATAGACCACCTCAACTGCAAGCACTACGCTCTGATGCTAACTCAAATCCACTCGAATGCTCCTGGCTCAAACTCGGCTAACCTGAAGAGATCATCATGTCCTCAGAGGACTAGCAAGATACATAAAAATGAGCCTTTCTAGCAGTTTATTATGTATGGGGAAAAATATAGAATAAACAAGTAAAACTGAGCAATGAATAAAGCACAAATCTATACACTGTCTACACGAAATGAACTGCTGAACGAGGACGAGAGAACTCATGTCAAGATGTCAACGGATGACCAGATCGAATACTCAAACCCTCGTCCCTAGTGTGGACTCGCAGGTTTAATCAAACTACTAGCCCTCGCCCCTAGCGTGGACTCGCAGGCATAAACCATATACTACTAACCTTCGTCCCTAGTGTGGACTCGCAAGTGTGGACCAATAACCACTAACCCTCGTCCCTTGTGTGGACTCGCAGGTTAGCTTAAGACACAGATAACTACTAACCCTTGCCCCTAGTGTGGACTCGCAGGTGTAGCTTCAAGGATTCAAGACACGGAGGTAAAAGCAGTTCGGTTCACGACTCACGACACGACTCGATCGAGGCTCAATGAATACGTCCAATAAAATACAAAGCTAACTGTGAACACTGTCTATATAGCAACGATACAAATATAAAAACAGGATATGAAAGATACATGGCAACAATAAGAGAAAAGCTGGATAATAAATAAAGACAGTGCATGTAAATAAAGCTGTGTAGAAAGGCAAGGTATACTTGCCTTTGGTCCTGAGCTGCTGGCACTGGTCAGTGTCAAAGTCGAGATTAGAATTCCCTATTTAAAGAATCACATGGTCAAGATACAATTAAATATAAAAGGCTTGTGTTCTATCTACCAATTTCTTTATTGGTTTTAAATCTAGTTTTTAATCCCTTTACCCCTCTTGTTCATTTGTTTAGCCAGGAGAGTTGTCTAGGTGCATATGGTTTAAGACTCCATTAATGGACTTACTTACATAAGCCCATAATTGAGATAGTTTCACTAACAGGTATGGACTTCTAAGGGGTTTACTTAGCCTGTGGTTTCAACCCCATGGGACAAGTAGATTTAACCACTACTCCTACACACTGGTTACATGAAGGCAAGGTGTTCCCATCATTATTTACCTATAGTACCAGGATTGGTTGTGACAGGAAAACAGAATAGTAATGGAGGTCCTATCTGATACTCCACTCTATCCATCTGTTACTGCAATTTACCCATGATCTGACTCCTGTTTGGTAGCAACCTTAGGTCTTCTGTTTGGGACTGGTTCCACTACTAGGTGTGTGTAGTTGACTGATTTTCAGATTATGAAATCAGTCATCAATTGGTTTTAAAGTTTCAGGTCTGCTCTTCCTCACCCACATCATAAGTCTCAAGGTCACAAGTGGTATCTTGAATCTCCAGTTCATGCAACTGAAAATAAATCAGTTACAAGTTTGAACACCCTATAGATATTCCCCTCATACCTTACACTCATATGCCTAGCCATCTAATCCACCTATCCCCAGATTAATACACTTGCTATACAAGGAGAATTTCAGTTGATAGTATTGGCTAAGATGTCTTTTCCTAATACATTCTTGTATTCTCCACCAGCCTGCCTCGTATAGTTGGCTGTTACAAACTGTCAACAGTTGGCCTTATGGTGTACCCCCCAAACTGGACACCTGGTGCATGTGTTACAGCTGCTAATGAGAGTACAAGGTTGGCTGTTCTGACTTGAATGTCAGTGTCTACACATTCTTTCTGTGCCAATTGAAGTATTGGGGAGGCTATCTTGTAGTAGTCCCTGTAACCCTCTGTTCTCAATAGGTTTACCCATCAACCTTTAGTCTTTTCCTAGAACTGATACCATTCTACTTGGTATCCAATGGTGAAGAAAAATTATATAGTTTCAGGGTATGTGATATGCTCGGTTTGGCTGGATATTAAGGTAGTATTCTCAGTATTGGGATCTACTTGTCTATAACATTCAACCCATGAATGTGGGGGCAAATCCTGTCTAAACTAGAACAGTATCAGGTTCTAACTCACCTTGCCTATAACCTCCATCTCATGAGATCAATGTCTATACCATAACAGTATCCCAAGATGGTCCTAGTCATACCAAGATGAGTTGTGGTTGTCAGGAATCTCAATCCACGGGTTTTTAGTGTCTTTGGTCTTGTCAGCAAGGAAAGGTGGGTCTCTTTACTATCAGTTGCAAGTGTGGTGCCATGGGTATCCAAGCATGTGAGATACTCATGTATCTCCTGTTATTTCAGGATCTTATCCTGAAGTGTTTTGGTGTATCTTGATTTTTAATGCACTCAGAGCTCTGCCTAAGGTCGAACCTGTTGGACCTCTTCCCTGACCTACTGTTCTAGGTAACCCCTTGGGAATTCGATCCGAGGTGAAGTTCTAACCTGTTGGGGTATTTCTTACATGGTATCAGGCTCTAGATGAAGTCTTACTGAATGATGAGCCTATGAGTCGTAGATAACAGTGAGTGTTGCCCTGTGTACAAAGTATAGATGATCGACCTGTTTGGTGAAATGACCCAATACAAGCCTATTTCAGATCCCATTACTCCCCTGGCCTATGATCTTCAGGTTCTACCCCTTGCCGTTATTCTTTTATGGATTCACATGTATTGCTAACAACACTAACAATGTTTTATGATATTGAATTCTAAGGATAGTAGAACTTACTTATCTGGTGAAATAATGTCCCAAGCTTCCTGTTCTGCGAGCACCCCTTCTCAATCTTAGTTTCCACGGCCAGAGGGAATATAGGTTGTAAAGGGTCGACTCCTCCCTTGCATCTCTTCATATATATACATAGGTTTATATGTGGATAGGAAGTTTGATTTAAAAACTGATTTGGCTTATCTATGGGTTTTTAATCCGATTTGCTCCTGGATTCTCCCAGGAGTAGGCTCGATCAATCCATGTCTACAGTGCTTAGGTTGGCCGGGATTTTTAGATAATGAAAAGAAATTTGAATTATATCCCTGTTGGTTGGTAAGCAGGGGATTGGTTTAAAAGGAGATCTAATAGTATCCAAATTCAAAATTCTGAACTTTATCTATTGTGATAGGAGTGTTAGCCCTGTGCTCGAAGTAGACTAGGGTACAATTTGTTTCCTGAATTCAAAAATCAAGAATTGCTCTAAGGTCCCTGTTACAAGTTCTTTTTGCAAAGGACCCCTTTTATTATCATTACAACATATAGGTGGAAATAAATGTCTAGTGTATAAAGGTAATTAAATAAATAAAATAATGAAAAAAAATTTAACTTGATGGAATTTGAATCATGGGGTTTACATTCCTCCATAAAGCTGATGACTCCCAAGTGTGGCATCGGAACTACCTTTATCGCTATTAGAAAATTCATGCCAAGTATCATCTTTGAGTCATCTAACGACGTAGCGGTAATTGGCAACACCCGACCAATGTTCCACCTCTATGGAAACTTTCTTAATTACCTCCAGCACGGGGCATGCCTCCGAATTGATATCCTTCATCTTGCTTTAATCTTTTTCCGATACTACACCCAAGCGACGGACCTCCGCGTCCGAAATGAAGTTATGGGTGACGCTCGTATCAACCAATGCTCGTGTGCTCATGACATTAATCCTCACGTTAACATATATGAGCTCCCTGCTTAGAGTTTTTGACACAACAGACTTAGACTTAAATGCAGATTGAGTAAGCACAATGCTTCCATGTGCAGTTCCAATTCGTACTACTCTCCACCTCGTTTCGGACGACATTGCCATGTTTGCTCCTATTTTGACAATCCCGAGCATAGTAGTTCTCTGCATATATGGAGACGAAACTATCTGCTCGGGTTGGGACTTCTAACGCTTATTTTTCTTGAACGGACCCTCCCTAGGAGACTTCTTTTTCTCTCTCCCATGCCACCATTCTCCTTGGTGGTCTTTGGCTTGGCCTTGGAATCATTGTCGTTCACTACCAAAATTTGTCGATTTAGCGACGGCCAGATCCGTCGCCAGTCTGACGAAAATTTGTATTAGCGACCGATCACTGACGGTTCTTGGCCAAAACAATCCGTCGGCAATCAGCTCGTCGCTAATAAATGTCCGTCGCTACGTAGTCGTCAAGCGACGGAATAGCGACAGCTTTTCGACTTCCCAATACGAAGCATGAGCGACTACTTTTCGGCGGACTTTCGTCCATTACAAGTATTAAATACTGAACTGTGTAGACAATAGCGACGTAAGGGTCCGTCGGTAAACCGTTGTAATAGCGTATCAGAGTGTATCGTTCCGTCGCTATTCCGTCGACCGCCGTCGAAAATAAAGGACGGATTAGCGACGGCTAACTGACGGATTATCCGTCGAACATGTTCTGGAAATGCTTTGTATTTCCAGAACCATGGCGACGGATGAGTCGTCGCTATTCCGTCGACCACCGTCGCTAACAAAGGACGGACTTGCGACGGAATATGGACGGATTATCCGTCAACCATGTTCTGGAAATGCTTGCTATTTCCAGAACTATGGCGACGGATAAGTCGTCGCCATTCCGTTGAACTATATACCACCAGATCGTTTCCGACGAATATTCTGTCGAACATCCGTTGCTACCTGCAAACATTTTCTAATCTCCAGTTAGCGACGGATATGTCGTCGAAAAGTAGTCGGAAACTGGAAATATCCGTCGCTAACCGGTCACTAGTCCGTCGCTAAATGAGATTTTTTGGAAAAAAAATTGCAGCACTTTCCCTGTTCGCAAAAATATGCATAAACCAAACCAATATATAATGCACACCAATTATCCAACAATCACATAGACCAAATATATAATGCACACCAATTATCCAAGAGTCACATAGACCAAATATGCACATACGAATTTAATGTACGCCAATTATCCAAGAATCATATAGACCAAACCAAATTAATATAAAATAGACATCAATTATCCTGAAGAGTAACCTAATATCCGTCGTTATAATCCGATCATAGCACAAAATGTTCCAAAATTCCCACAAATATTCCAAAATTTCCACAAATATTCCAAAATTCCAAAACACATAGGAAAATTGACTTTGGCCTCAGCAAAGATCGCAAGTCAGACGATGAATTCTCACAGCCATGGATCATAGTTGCGTTGAGGCATGTACCATTCTATCAGCCACTTTGCATACGAAGGCTCAATCTGGTTGAGGTCTTCTGTAGGGACAGGAGGGTCGGTCCCGATGCTACTACTCTCTGACGGTGGCTCCTCCTTAACTTCAACCTTGGGAGCAATCTCTTCCCTGATTGTCATCGGTTCTTCCTTGACCTCGACCTTTGGTAACACCTCCTCCTTAACAGTCACCGGCTCTTGTTTGACGACAGAGACTTCCTCCGTGTCGACCTCCAAGGGTTTCTTATCTCGGCCCCTTTCTCGACTAGCAGCACCACCTCGACGAGTCCTAGGAGCCATCTCTCTGACAACAAAAATTTTCATATAGGGTAAAGAAATTTACTCAAATTATAAAAGTTGTGACGTTGGTTTTTTGCGTTCATCATCATTAGAGGGAGCAACACTGGAAAAGTTATGACGTTGGTAGCATGAGAGAGTAAAAATCTGTATCACAAGACTAAAAGAATTATTATGTAATCATGTACTCACCAATAACCGGATGTAACTGGAGTCGTTGGGCCTATCGTACAGTAATTGGTGGATCCGCTGGTATAGGCCGAATGTACTTAGTATCTAGTATATCAGATTAGTATTGGTCTATCGGTTTGGTATAGGACGTATCATATTGGTATTGGCCTTAACAAATTGGTATCGTCCTATATATGATATGTACATGTATCGGCTGTATAGCTAGGATTCATATTGGCCTTATCGATTTGGTATCGATCATATCCGATAGGTATCGGCCGTGTTGGATTAGTATAGACCATTTCGGATTAGTATCATGAAAGGTTTAGTAACAACTGTACTTGGATGTTCTGTAACTAGCCATCTACGCTCTCGTGAGTCTCTTGCAATGGTAATCTAGCTCTAGAAGAGAGAAATCCAAGTACAGTTGTTACTAAACCTTCCACGATACTAATCCGAAATGGTCTATGCTAATCCAATACGGCCGATACCTATCGGATATGACCGATACCAAATCGATAAGGCCAATATAAATCCTAGCTATACGGTCGATACATATCGGATAGGACGATACCAATTTGCTAAGACCAATACCAACCGATACGGCCCATACTAAAACGATATATCGATACTAATCCGATACGGTCAATACTTATAAGTACCTACGGTCCAGGAGGTTGATCCGCTAGTACATCCATGTACGATCAACGAAGTAACGATCCATTTCAATTTGGATGTGAAAATCTGTATCGTAAGATAAGCTAAACATAATCAGTTCTATTTCACATGCTTAATTGCCAAGTATAGGAACGAATGGATCAGAACATAACCCAAGATTCATTCTAGCATACATTAGTGTGAATCATCTATGTTATGTACATATGGTGTATTATATGTTCTTATCGTATCTAGTATCTGAAGAATGTAACAGAATCAAGATGAACTCACATAATGTAATACTAAGACATCATCTACTACTATATAAGATATAGTGATAGGTTGTCATATCATCATTGTCGAGGGATGAGGGTCGGAGGACAAATACCGCTCGAGTGAGCCAAAGGCATGCAGCCACTTCCCTCCCTCCATTCACCCTCTCCTTCTCTCATGCTATCAACTTCACAACTTTTCTACCTCAAGTTCTGATCAAGCATCTTCCTTCTCCTCTCCTCCACCATGGCTCTGGACCCATCTGCTCCTCCCTACTTTCCTTCTTCTTATTTGACTCTCTCAGCCACATATGATATCCACCTCAAGTGTAGAGTCGGGGGAGAAGAAGTGGACAGGAAGATGAGGGGGAAGCAGCACAGTTGGCGACATGACCCGGAGGAAGTACAGAAGTTTTCTTCAACATCCATAGGAGAACTATAAGGATATATCTTTTCACAACATATCTGTAAAACCCCTATTTCTATTATTATTTTTATTATTTTATTTGACAAAAAAAATAAATTTATACAATTTATGGTTTTTTTTTGATGACCCGGTTTGGCCAATTCAGCCCGAACATGGTCCAAACAAAATTTTAAGCTCAAGTAGACATGTGGTGTGATCAATGACGACCATGGATGCATATTTTATGGGTGTAAAATATTTCTTAATTTATTTTAAGGTTTGGGAGAATATTTTTTAAATATTAATTAGTGGTACAAAAATTTACGTTTTTATTATTTAATAATGTGTTACAAAAATGGTACATTTTTCTGGGCCCAAATGAGGGTGTGTGATAAAGTTCACACGTTGAATTTTTATTATTATTTTATTATTACTAAAGTTATTTTGTGAAAAATTAAATAGACATTTTATTATTGTTGATATTATTTGATATTATTTGATATTATGTGATATTATTATCGTTGCCTTTTATGACAATTTAAATTTGTGTATATATGTAAAAATATATTTTAGATGCATTATGTATATAGTTAGATAATATTAAACTTTTATTTCAAATTGGTGGAGATTTAATAAACATTTAAATATTATTATTATTTGAGTTGATTTATTAAGGATTGAATTTATATATATGTAGATATGCTCAAATATATTAAATAAATTGGATAGTTGACTTTTAAATGGTATTTGGATTTTAAATAGATTTTTGGTATATTTATGGTTATGTACATATATATATAGATATATACATAATAAAGTTATAATCTAAGTTTAAAAAGATTAGAAAAAAAGAAAAAGAAAAAAGAAATGAGTTAATGGGTGGTCGGCCCCACCCGACCACCCACACCCACAACTAAAAGCAATAGCAGCCGTAGCATGCATGCCGCCCCCTTGTCCCCACAAGACAATAGGAGTAGCAGCAACATTTGGGCCACTTCCCCCATCCCCTTTTTATATATATGTATATATATATATGCCTTATATATATATGCCTTATATATATAACAACAACAACATCAACTACGAATTAGCCGCCACCTCAAACCCTAGAATCCAAAATTTTTCTCCATCTTCTTCCTCCTCTCTCCTCCATCCTCCTCCCGTTCCTTGGCGTGCGTGCCAACCTCGCCGGAGCGACCGCATCTCCGCCTCCCGGTCGTCACGACGACAACAACAACAACAACAACATATTCCCACTTTAAGGTATCCTACTTCCCCGATCTATATCTCCCTCGTTTTAAATCTGTTTTTAAATCTGTAAATTCGTGTAGAAAGCCCCAATGACCCTCTATCATCCCCTTCAAATAGATTTATTTATTCTGCAATAAATTTCAGTTTTAATTAAATTAAAAATCTCGAACAATCAGTTTTTATAAACCTTAAAAACCCCGTACGAGGTACGTCCCAACAAACCGGGCGATCCCGTCGCAAACCGAGAGTACCGAAAGGTCCATATCGACTTTGCGGACGTGCGGACTTTGACGAAATTTAAATTGGTTGAGGGTGCGCGACGAATTTGACCCGTATCCGTCAAATTTTTTCGTATCGGGCTTTTCGGAATTTTCCAACTACTTTGTGCACACTCATCAAATTACGACGAAACTTGCGCCATTGGACTCGAAATATTTTTCTGGTCCTGTGAGCCAAGTTTGGTCCGATTCTGAGATCGTTGATCGGGACGCTATTTTGGCGGGCCCACAATCCCACTCAACGGGCGATTTTGTGCACAGCCCACCGGAATCCAAAATTGGACATACCGTTGGATTCATCTCATCAAAACAAATCTGTAGACATGTAGTTTGACGACTTTAGAGACCATAGATATTGGCACGTATTTCGGTGCAAAACGGGTCCAACGGCGGACATCGTTTTGACCCGAAATTACGAAATTGCCCCTGTTTCAAAATTTGACTTTTGGATAGGCGTTTCCTAGGCATATCTTTTATTCCAAACTCGTTCGTGATGTTTGTTTCAGCATCCGGAGCTTCTTGTGGATTTTGACTTTCGTGTTGACGATTCTGATTGTTGGATTTTGCTGCTTCTCTCGCACCACCCGCAGGCAAGATACCTTGCCTTATTTACTGTTTATAATTAGATGCATCTTTATTTACTTATTTACTGCATATTTATTATTTGTTTTTAGTTGGATCCATTACTTGCTATTTTTAGTTCATTATATTTTGCTTCAGTTATTTTTCTTCTTGTCTTTTTATATGCATATGGACCTAGTCTTAGCGAACTACCTTTTGTTAGTGTCCTTGGGAGGGAGAAGACAGTTAAATGTATGGGCTACCCCAAATCCAAAAGCTATAGTAACTGCGTACTACGGTAGTCGAGTCGTGAGGGTCACTAGCCTCGAGCTATGTGGACTGATGGGTCACGTAGGCCGCTAGCCTCGAGTTATGCCGGCTGATAGTATTAGTACGTGACGTGTGCTTATTGTGAGTTGTCCTAGGGAGTCAGCCTTCACCTGCCCATACATCGAGATGTCTTCTAAATTGCCTACTAGAAATGTTAGGAGACCTTAGCAAATTTTATGTTCCAATCATGGCATGGAAAAATGTCACATCGCGGAATAGTAAGTTATCCCTTGTCCTTGTTTGGTTGTAGGGGTAGCCTACTGTTTCGATGATGGGATATTGAGCTGTGTTATGGTTTGGACACTTTTACTTTATCTTTATTTTATGGTGCATTTATATTCAGTTCATATGGCATGTTCTTCCTGTATCTTGTTACGTCCCTCTGAGGACCTGGTTATCTCTCCAGGTGTGTGCTTCTGTGATTTTGCAGGTGTTCTAGCCAAGGCCGTGATCTTCTCCATTCTTTCGAAGACGATTGCGCTTGGTTCGTCTCGTTATTTTATCGTTTACTTCTTGTACATTTTATTTAGGATAGTTGGTAGTGGACTTTGTCTCTGCCCAACGATTGTATACATGACAAATTCAAAGTTGCTTTTATATCATTTATTTATCTAGTGGATAAGATTTAGCTATTATGGTTCTACTGTATTTTATAGCTTATGTATTCATACGAGGTTTCCATATATTGGAGTATACTTCGTATGTATACAGCTGGCATGTCGATGTACCTAGTCCTACGTATTTTGGGACTGGGACGTTATATGTTTTTGTGGTGGCCCATGCAGGTCGAGTTTGTCACTTCGGTTACTGTACCGATGTGAACCTGCAACATAGGATTAGAATCTAGGAATCTCATCCATACATCTTGACCTCTTTCCTTGGCTTCAAATTCCGGATTCTCGTTCGACTTCCTTGAATTGCATCTTGCTTGATTCCTTTCTACCGTTGATTCTTATTATCATGCTTAGTGTCAATTAGGAAGATGACTACACTAGTATATGCTCATAGGTCAAACACATGGCTAGAATGGTTATATTGGCAATTAGAATACATTCAAGACTCTAATTGAGTTAAAAAGGCTTTTTGTGTGAATTAATGATTAGTAATTTGTAAAGTAGGATATTGCCACGGAAAGTTTTAACCTTGAGATTTCTAAATAGTAAACACCAGAGGAGTTATAGAATTTCATACTTGGTTTAAGAAATTGATTGATTTTCAAGATTTGATATTTATGATTTATTTGATTATAGTTATACATACTTGCACAAGTATAAAATTGATTTGCTTTTTGAGTTGTGATATTTATGAGTTTTGGGTGATAGATATACATCTTTGAACAAATATAAAATTTATTTGATTTTCGAGTTTTGATGTTTATGATTTATTGTATTATAGTTATACACATTTGAACAGTTATAAATTTGGTTTGAAAATGATCTTAGCTTTTAAAAAATGGCCATAAGAATTATTTAAATTTGAGTTGTACAACTTGCGATTTTCATGTTTATTAAAATTTGAATTTTAAGTGAAAATAATGACGGTAAATTTTGGTTTAAAATATTTGAAAGTTATAAAGACGATTTTTGTGAAAATTTTATTTTAATGGTGTCCTATGATTGAGATTTACAAATCTATTTAGATTTTTGGTATAAAAAAAGGATTTTGACTGATAAGATTATTTGAAAATTTAGTTTCATGAGAGATTGCTAATATTAAAATTTTTGGGAGAATTTCGAAGGATGTGATGGAAAGTTATTTTGATTGATTTAGAAAAATTACCAATTAAAAGTTGTGATTTTGTTAGAATAACTTAGCATGAATATAAGTTAAAATTGATGAGAGCATTGAGCTTAATTTTTGAGATTGCTTTTAATATGCTAAGAGTTTTATTATGAGTTATTTGAAAATTTTAGAGTGTTAAATTTTTGAGTGATTGTGAAATTTTTATGGATTCGTAAATTATGAACTCTTGAGTTAAATAGTTGAATTTAAACGTTAATTTTGAAAAATGTTAGTAGTAACGTGATAAAATTTTGCTTTGAGATTTATGAGAGTGATTTAAAAAAATTTATGATGAATTTGAACGGCTTGGAGTGAATATAAATTTTGGTGTCTATTTTTGAAAGTTTAATTTTGAAACTTTTGGAGGAAACTTGAGTTAAATTTTTAATGGTAGGCCCCAAGATAACCCTACTGAGTATTCTACACTAATTGCCATGTCACCCATGACCATGATAGTAGTATATACACAAGTGTTGTTAGTCATCTACCCAGCTATGTGACTGTATTTCCACCTCGGTTTACTCGACCTTCCTTCAATTCTAGATCTTGTAATTGCGACCTTCTAACCCGCTTGCAATTTGAATAATGATTTAATTGTTCCTTAACTGTATTCATGTATGATACTATCTTCTCTCTAGAACTGTGTTCCTAAATTATTTTTACTAGAATTCCTTAATTAATCTTACCTCATGCTTTAACTTGATCTTCTTTATTTTTGTGCATTAATTATTACCTCGTGAACTCCCACTTTCTATTTTTGATCTTCTGGCGTCCCCCTACTGTGACTTGTATATTTGGAGTACAACACTAAACTTTTTCTTCCAACAAATTTCATATGTAAGACCTAGACGAGCCTACCTTCTTGTAGATATATTATGTCCCACCAAAATCCATCTCCTTGTACTCTATTTCTTGACATGACCTTATGGTCAAAATGGCCAAACTATAATCTTTACCATGATACCGATATATTTTTGACCACGGATAGGGATTCAACCTCGACTCAATTCCTTCAACCCGATATGTGTTTGTGTTCTACTAAATTCCTTAAATGCTTAAAATTGTGCTTCATCTTGATTGCTTGATCCATTGTCCCATCACACTACTAGTTTAACTCTTGTAAGTTGGGTAGAATACCTCACCACCTAACAAACCTTTTTCCTTGGGAACCACATTGGTAAGTTCACTTAGACTCTAAATTCAGAGGACCCTACCTTATCTAGTCTACCAAGCCATAAATGAAGAAACACTAGGACAACTGCATAGGCCCAAACTTTGGACGAGCCTTGATTTTAAAAGATCTGGGACTATTTAAAATTCCTTCATTAGTACCACCCTTGCTCATATTTTGACTATCCCACGCTGCTAATGTAGCTTCAGTTTTGCAAGCTTATTCGTTATCAAGCTTGATCATGACATATTTTATTGGGTGCACCCACTAACATATTGTCTAATCAGAACTGGTGCATGATGGTCTGATCAACCTATTGCACTTTGGTTCGCTTACCACATATTATTTTACGTGAATGAAGACATAGTAAACTTGCCTTAGAGTCTCATCTGCGACAGCCTTGGCAATTCTCTTTTGAATTATTTTTGCCGCCTATGAACCTCGCAATTCGTACTCAATATATAACACCGTCTTTGAAACCTTTGTTGTTTTTGTCTTTTACTTATTTTGAAAAGGCAAGGTACTGTACTTGCTAAGATAGACTCAAGGCATCATCTTTGGTTGCCCAATCGGTTAATTATACACAATTGTAGATAGTCACCGACCGACTCATGTGGCTGAATCCTCGCCTTTAACTACCCCTCATTCTTCAACTATAAAATTATTATCGTGCCCTCCCCATTTATTCTTGAGCACACGAGAATGATTATAATCGTTCACTTAAATCCAACCCTCAATCAAGACGATTAGTATCCAGTTTTCTCGAAGAACCACATCTCCCAAAAAGTTTAAATTATTCTCTTTGGTCTACTCAAATCCTTACTATTTCCTAAACTGGACTATCAAATTTTGTTACCATCACTAGCAACTCTTATTCAATTCCATAACCATGATATATTTTTGTATATATCGACTCCCCAAATTTTCTAATGCATGGTTATGTTGAACGCCGTTTTATCGCCTCCTCCAAAATTTAATTGTATTTTGGTATCGACGAACTCTTCATATCCCTCAACCCTATCTACCCTATTAATCCTAAATTTCGAGGACGAAATTCTTGTAAGTTGGGTAGGATGTAAAACCCCTATTTCTATTATTATTTTTATTATTTTATTTGACAAAAAAATGAATTTATACAATTTATGGTTTTTTTTTGATGATCCGGTTTGGCCAATTCAGCCCGAACAGGGCCCAAACAAAATTTTAAGCTCAAGTAGATATGTGGTGTGATCAATGACGACCATGGATGCATATTTTATGGGTGTAAAATATTTCTTAATTTATTTTAAGGTTTGGGAGAATATTTTCTAAATATTAATTAGTGGTACAAAAATTTACGTTTTTATTATTTAATAATGTGTTACAAAAATGGTATATTTTTATGGGCCCAAATGAGGGTGTGTGGTAAAGTTCACACGTTGAATTTTTTTATTATTTTTTTATTACTAAAGTTATTTTGTGAAAAATTAAATCGAGATTTTATTATTGTTGATATTATTTGATATTATTTGATATTATGTGATATTATTATCGTTGCCTTTTATGGCAATTTAAATTTGTGTATATATGTAAAAATAAATTTTAGATGCATTATGTATATGGTTAGATAATATTAAACCTTTATTTCAAATTGGTGGAGATTTAATAAACATTTAAATATTATTATTATTTGAGTTGATTTATTAAGGATTGAATTTATATATATGTAGATATGCTCAAATATATTAAATAAATTGGATAGTTGACTTTTAAATGGTATTTGGATTTTAAATAGATTTTTGGTATATTTATGGTTATGTACATATATATATAGATATATATATAATAAAGTTATAAGCTAAGTTTAAAAAGATTAAAAAAAATAAAAGGGAAAAAAAAATGAGTTAATGGGTGGTCGGCCCCACCCGACCACCCACACCCACAACTAAAAGCAACAGCAGCCGTAGCATGCATGCCGCCCCCTTGTCCCCACAAGACAATAGGAGTAGCAGCAACATCTGGGCCACTTCCCCCATCCCCTTTATATATATATATATATATATATATATATATATATATATATATATATAACAACAACAACAACAACAACAGCAACTACGAATTAGCCGCCACCTCAAACCCTAGAATCCAAAAAAATTCTCCATCTTCTTCCTCCTCTCTCCTCCATCCTCCTCCCGTTTCTTGGCGTGCGTGCCAACCTTGCCGGAGCGACCGCATCTCCGCCTCCCGGTCGTCACGACGACAACAACAACAACAACATATTCCCACTTTAAGGTATCCTACTTCCCCGATCTATATCTTCCTCGTTTTAAATCCATTTTTAGATCTGTAAATTCGTGTAGAAAGCCTCCATGACCCTCTATCATCCCCTTCAAATAGATTTATTTATTCTGCAATAAATTTCAGTTTTAATTAAATTAAAAATCTCGAAAAATCAGTTTTTATAAACCTTAAAAAACCCGTACGAGGTACGTCCCGACAAATCGGGCGACCTCGTCGCAAACCGAGAGTACCGAAAGGTCCGTATCGACTTTGCGGACGTGCGGGCTTTGACGAAATTCAAATTGGTTGCGTGTGCGCGACGAATTTGACCCGTATCCGTCAAATTTTTTCGTATCGGGCTTTTCGAAATTTTCCAACTACTTTGTGCACACTCATTAAATCACGACGAAACTTGCGACATTGGACTCAAAATTTTTTTCTGGTCCTGTGAGCCAAGTTTGGTCCGATTCTGAGACCGTTGATCGGGACGCTATTTTGGCGGGCCCACAATCCTACTCAACGGGCGATTTTGTGCACAGCCCACTGGAATACAAAATTGGACATACTGTTGGATTCGTCTCATCAAAACAAATCTGTAGACATTTAGTTTGACTATTTTAGAGACCATAGATATTGGCACGCATTTCGGTATAAAGCGGGTCCAACGGCGGACATCGTTTTGACTCGAAATTATGAAATTGCCCCTATTCCAGAATTTGACCTTTGGACAGGCGTTTCCTAGGCATATCTTTTATTCCAAACTCATTCGTGATGTTTGTTTCAGCATCCGGAGCTTCTTGTGGATTTTGACTTTCGTGTTGACGATTCTGATTGTTGGATTTTGCTGCTTCTCGCACCACCCGCAGGCAAGATACCTTGCCTTATTTACTGTTTATAATTAGATGCATCTTTATTTACTTATTTACTGCATATTTATTTTCTGTTTTCAGTTGGATCTATTATTTGCTATTTTTAGTTTATTATATTTTGCTTCAGTTATTTTTCTTCTTGTCTTTTTATATGCATATGACCTAGTCTTAGTGAACTACCTTTTGTTAGTGTCCTTGGGAGGGAGAAGACAGTTAAATGTATGGGCTACCCCAAATCCAAAAGCTATAGTAACTACGTACTACGGTAGTCGAGTCGCGAGGGTCACTAGCCTCGAGCTATGTGGACTGATGGGTCACGTGGGCCGCTAGCCTCGAGTTATACCGGCTGATAGTATTGGTACGTGACGTGTGCTTGTTGTGAGTTGTCCTAGGGAGTCAGCCTTCACCTGCCCATACATCGAGATGTCTTCTAAATTGCCTACTAGAAATGTTAGGAGACCTTAGCAAATTTTATGTTGCAATCATGGCATGGAAAAATGTCACATCGCGGAATAGTAAGTTATCCCTTGTCCTTATTTGGTTGTAGGGGTAGCCTACTGTTTCGATGATGGGATATTGAGCCGTGTTATGGTTTGGACACTTTTACTTTATCTTTATTTTATGGTACATTTATATTCAGTTCATATGGCATGTTCTTCCTGTATCTTGTTACGTCCCTCTGAGGACCAGATTATCTCTCCAGGTGTGTGCTTCTGTGATTTTGCAGATGTTCTAGCCAAGGCCGTGATCTTCTCCATTCTTTCGAAGACGGTTGCGCTTGGCTCGTCTCGTTATTTTATCGATCACTTCTTGTACATTTTATTTCAGATAGTTGGTAGTGGACTTTGTCTCCGCCCAACGATTGTATACATGACAAATTCAAAGTTGCTTTTATATCATTTATTTATCTAGTGGATGAGATTTAGCTATTATGGTTCTACTGTATTTTACAGCTTATGTATTCATACGAGGTTTTCATATATTGGAGTATATTTCGTATGTATACAGCTGGCATGTAGATGTACCTAGTCCTATGTATTTTGGTACTGGGGCGTTACAATATCACCTTGTCAAAGACCCTTAATGTGACAACCATGTTACCGCGGTGTCGGAAGACTAACATGTCATAATTTTCTAAGCCGTGTGTTTTGACATAATCCTCCAAACTCTTTCCTGCTATGTAGTAATGCAAGATTACTACATAGGAAGAAAGAGTTGGGAGGATTATGTCAAAATACACGGCTTAAAAAATTATGACATGTTAGTCTTCCGACACCGCGGTAACATGATATTCACATTAAGGGTCTTTGACAAGGTGACATGTTGTGAAAAGATATATCCTTATAGTTCTCCTACGGATGTTGAAGAAAATATCTATACTTCCTCTGGGTCATGCCGCCGGCTGTGCTGCTTCCCCCTCCTCTTTCTGCCCACTTCTTCTCCCCCGACTCTACACTTGAGGTGGATATCATATGTGGCTGAGAGAGTCAAATAAGAAGAAGGAAAGTAGGGATGAGCAGATGGGTCCAGAGCCATGGTGGAGGAGAGGAGAAGGAAGATGCTTGATCAGAACGGATGGCTCAGAACACAACCCAAAATTCATTCTAGCATACATTAGTGTGAATCATCTATGTTCTGTACATATGGTGTAGTATATGTTCTTATCGTATCTAGTATCTGAAGGATATAACAGAATCAAGATGAACTCACATAATGTAATACTAAAATATCATCTACTACTATATAAGATATAGTGATAGGTTATCGTATCATCATTGCCGAGGGATGAGGGTCAGAGGACAGTCAACTTTATCTACGGCTACATAGTTTCTGCCTCGCCAGTCGAATGGCTGCAGGGACTATGTCCTGATCACCATGTCGTACTGTAGATTAATGCAAATGGAGCTAGAAATATCCGTCGCTAACCGGTCACTAGTCCGTCGCTAACTGAGATTTTTTTGGAAAAAAATTACAGCACTTTCCCTGTTCACAAAAATATGCATAAACCAAACCAATATATAATGCACACCAATTATCCAACAATCACATAGACCAAATATATAATACACACCAATTATCCAAGAATCACATAGACCAAATATACACATACGAATTTAATGCACACCAATTATCCAAGGATCATATAGACCAAACCAAATTAATATAAAATAGACATCAATGATCCTGAAGAGTAACCTAATATCCGTCGTTATAATTCGATGTATCTCCAAGTGTGAGAACGGATGGCTCAGAACACAACCCAAGATTCATTCTAGCATACAATAGTGTGAATCATCTATGTTCTGTACATATGGTGTAGTATATGTTCTTATCGTATCTAGTATCTGAAAGATGTAACAGAATCAAGATGAATGCCACCCCCAGTTTTCAGAAACAGGGATATTTTTATTATTTTACATTTTTGAATATTTTTAAAATTTATTTTATTATTTATAATATTATTTTGGGGTTAAAATTTATTTTATTAGTTATGATATTGTTTTGGGGTTATTTGAGTCGGGTTCGAATTTCAACTCAATTCGACTTGAAACGGGGACCCGGAGGGGTAGTTGACTCTAGTGGGACCCACACACTAGTTAGACATGGCCCACATGATATTAATTTTAGTACACATGATATTAATTTTAGTTAATAGTTAGACTAATTATCTATGGATAGGTTTAGTTTAATTAGAGACTTAAAAATAGACTAAATTGACCTCAACCTTTAACCCATTCCTAATTTAAATCAAATAGAATAGTGGAGGGCATTTTCGATATTCAAATTGGGGACACCTCACCATTTTTGGACAGCCACCTATGGGGGGATAAGGAGTGAGTCACTCCTTCATTCATTTGTTTTCATCCACTTTCTCTCTCTTGTTCTTCCCCAAATTAATTTAGAGATGAACCTCCATTGATTTTATCTCCAAATCAACCCCTTCTTCCACCAAATCTTCTTCATTTCTCCTCTACTCCATGGTTAGAGGGTGCTAGCCAAGTTTGGGAGGATTCGGAGCTCGTTTGTGTCCTTTTAGAATCTCTACGTGTCGGTGTCGTGTCGGAAGGATTTTTCTTTGAATCTCTCTCCCAGAAGGTATAATCTCTCCTCTAATCCATCTCTACATACATATAGAAATATTTTGAACCCATAGGATGACCCCCATGGTTGTATCTCCATTTGTGTCCATTTCGTGTCCATTTGGAGGTCATAGGAGTGTCCTTTGTGTTGTGGTTGTGTCCATGTAGGAAAATCCCAAATTTGGACACACTATGTGTTGTTGTTATGTATGAATAAATTATTACATGTTTAATCTCATATTTTTGTATTGAAGATGTATTCTATAGTGTCTCATATATATATTAGTGTAGAGAGTGAGTTCTTGATATATTATGTTATATACTTGTGTTTCTTTTGTCTCAAACTACCTAAATTCGTCATAATATTTATCCACGTTTTTAGTAGCAATAGCAACTTAGAAATGTCATAACTTTTAGCTTAAAACTCCGATTTATCTTTTATTTTTTTTAAAAGAACCGTATCGAAGTTAGCTTTCCAAATATATATATTTTAATAAGCTAAATTCGTTCTGAAACTTTCTGTAAAATTATTTGAGTGTCAGCTGTACGAAAGACGAACGCGTTTCGGTGTTTTTGCGATTTCGGGAGCTTTCGGACACGAAATGCGATCCGTTTAAAGTTTCGGAAAGCTAACACAAAGATCTATAACATACTTTAATCCTAGAATTTAATGAATGCTTAATTTGTATAGTATTGATTTTAAGTAGAAGATTACTATACGATATATGCATTTTGTGTATCCTTGTATGTACAAATATGTATGTATGCATGTGTGTATATATATGTGTGTGTGTGTTAAGAGAATGTAATATAATATAGAGTATGCATAAATGATATAATGTATGAAAGTATATAATGTATTCAAATATATATGTATAAGTGCATGAATGAATGAATGAATGCGATGCATGAATGAATGGATGAAATGAAAGCATGTGGGTAATGCAAGGTATTAAAACATGTATGCAAGTATCCATATGTAAGTAAGTAACGTAATCAAGTATGAATGTATGCTATATATGAATGCCAACATAATAGAAATGTATGATGCCATATTAGCACTTAGCACCATGTTCATATGTTAAAACCTCCTTCTACATGTTGATAGTAACCCCAAGCCTGAATACACATAAAACCTACTTACTGTTATGAGTAAACCCTTTGATGTATAAATAAACCCTTTTGTTATGATTAACACCCACACACACACATGCTAAACCTATGCTTTATATGTTATTTCTTCTATGTGACACAATGAACCCTTGCTAAATGTTATCCTTCTAACATAAACCCCTCACACTTGAACACATTGTACTGCTATGTACACATTGCCATATCCACATTCATGTATCACTCACTCCTTGTCTTTATGCACTTTGCTTGTAATAAAAATATATATGAATATATATGTAATATGTGTTTGATAACTTGTGTAGCTTTGTGATTTTGTGTGAGTGATAGTCTAGGCTTGGTTAGGCCTAATGAGACTTGCTAGTCTAGGTTTAGACCTAGTACTGCCTAGTTAATCTAGTTTGACTAGTACGGTTGACCAGAGTTGACCAAGAGTTGACTTTGACCTAGAATGACCTAGAATCATGTAGAATGCATAGTAGAGCTTTATTTTACCATTTTGGACTTGTTGTGACTTGTGCTGTTCTAAATAGGAGCCAGACACCTCTCCTCGGATAGTACATTTCCTTTGGACATTCAGATAGCAGGCGAGTACATTCTCTGATCATTTCATATCTTGTTTAGGATTATATTTCCTGCTTTAGATTACTTTACATGATGCTGACACGTTAAAAATACGGATTAGTACTATATGGATCTTGTTGTGCGATGTTATCCCCTTAGCGGATATATCGGATATTCGTGTTCGTGTACTTTATCGTGAGCATCGTGTACTCCTTGTATTCGTGACATTCGTGTACAAATCGTGTGAAATCGTGTATATTCATGTGTTCACATGATCTCGTGTGCGACTATACTTCGTGTGCAATAACATAACTTAGCTAGATCCTTGTGTATTGATTGGGGCGGGGAGTAGAAGTGGTTATGTAATCAATCCAGTAGATTACTCGTGTACAAACCTCTGTAGATTACTCGTGTACAACATCGTGCCGTTTATATAACCATATTGTGCTCTGAATCACTAGTCACTGATAGTTCTCTATATATTGTAGCTATTTACTTACAGTCTCTCTCTTTTACATCATGTTGTTCTTCAGTTTCCTGTATCTTACTCTCTAGCATGTTTATATTTTCTAGCATGTTATGATTTGTTGAGATGTACTGTACTCGCTCCTGTCCTGACTGGACCTGTTGATAAATTTTACAGATAGCTTGGAGATTGCCTGCTAGCCTAGAGGAGACACATTAGAGGTTATTTAGTTAGCTATTTTCAGTTTTCTGGAGTTGTATTTACTTTATGGATTACTGTATTTGAGCTTGAGATGTATTTCTGGATTTGTGTATCTTAGACACTTAGACTTCTATCTGCTGTATCTCTTTTGGATTTCATGTTTTGTCTATTTTCCATTATGCTCTACCTTAGATGTGATTGAGTTTACATTCTGCTATGTCACCCCCATTCGGGGAGTATAAACTGCTTAGCCTTATACTGTTAGATGCATGAGACCTAGGACATCGTTCTACCGCCGACACTGCGGCGTAGGCTGAACGTACCCACGTCTCGTGCCCTAACTCTAGGGTGCGGGTCGTGACAATGAACTCACATAATATAATACTAAAGCATCATCTACTACTATATAAGATATAGTGATAGGTTGTCGTATCATCATTGCCGATGGATGAGGGTCGGAGGACAATCAACTTTATCTACGGCTATATAGTTTTTGCCTCGCCAGTCGAATGGCTGCAGGGACTATGTCCTGATCACCATGTCATACCGTAGATTAATGCAAATGGAGCTGGAGCCAAAATGCAGAAACCAAAATACAAAATACAGAATCAAATCCCTGGGTTCGCCGAAAATACAAAACACAGTTCTAATTCATATGTATTTTAAGTGTGAGAACGGATGGCTCAGAACACAACCCAACCGGAGAGGATACTCTGAGAGATCCATTTGAGTAGGACGTATACTCTGAGAGATCACCTCTACAAGAATGATATCAGTAGTGGGATTGAGTGTTGGAGGAGATATTATCAGAGTATACGTCCTACTCAGATGGGTCTCTCACCGTTACTATATTTTTCTGACAGCATGGTGGATGTGCTCCGTCAACAAATTCTTGCTCCGAGCCAAAACTTTGCCCCGGAGCTCAAGTGGACATCCTTTGTGTAGAGCTCGAGTGAGAAGTTCCTGACAGCATGGTGGTCTCCTTTGTCCCAAGGATATTCTTAACAAAGAAGGCAGATGAAGAAATCGCACTATCCTTGAGATAGTGAACATATACACCATGAACCCAAACCTCATATTCACATTTACTAATCCAAACACCACCAAACTAATGGATAACACCCAATATGGATAACACATTATTTAGCCAATATATAAACTCAGATGAATTTGAGAAGCAAAGACCCCCGCCGCCCCTGACCAAAGCCCGTCGCCCCAAGCTCGCCGCCCAGCCCCCGACGCCCCCGCCCCAAGCCAGCCCCCCAGCCCCCGACGCCCCTGTCCCAAGCCCGCCGCCCAGCCCTCGACGTCCCGCCCCAAGCCAGCCGTCCAGCTCCCGACGCCCCCGCCCCAAGCCCGCCGCCCAGCCCCCGACGCCCCCGCCCCAAGCCAGCTGCCCAGCCCCGACGCCCCCGCCCCAAGCCCGCCTCCCAGCCCCCGACACCTATGCCCCAAGCCAGCCGCCCAGCCCCCGACGCCCCCGTCCCAAGCCCGCCGCCCAGCCCCCGACGCCCCCGCCCCAAGCCAGCCGTCCAGCCCCCGACGCCCCTGCCCCAAGCCAGCCGCCCAGCCCCCGACGCTCCCACCCCAAGCCCGCCGCCCAGCCCCCGAAGCCCCTGCCCCAAGCCCGCCGCTCCCGCTGTCCCTACGACACCGCGAGAGAGAGAGAGATCGAGAGAGAGAGAGAGAGAGAAAGAGAGGGGATTACCTTCGGAGAGAGAGGAGAGGACGCCGACGCCGATCACCGAAGCCGCGAGTGAGAGAGAGAGAGAGAGAGAGGGAGGAGAGAGAGTGAATTTGGGGGAATGCGAAAAGTTTCCCACGCCATTTTATTTTAAGTCTGGAACGTATATTTAGCGACAGACTAGCGACGGCTTTTATTCCGTCGTCCGTTAGTTGCTATTTTTGATACTTGTCGACTGAATATCCGTCGCTACGTCGTCGAAGAATTGTCCCGCCAATTCACCACACAATTCCCGCCAAATAATCGACTGCATAGCGACGGCTGTCTATCCGTCGCTATATCTCCGACGCCCTAGCGACGGATGTGCGACCTTTCCTCCCCTTAAAAATAAAATAAAAAATGTAACGACTTGTCGTCGGTAATCCGTCGGCTAGTTGCCACAAAGCCGTCGCTAACGCCGACGAAAAATTTCTGTCGCTAATTATCGGTCGCTAATTTACTGTATTTTGGTAGTGGTTCCATTTATACTCGATAAGCCTCTCAGTTGTTGCCATGGCGGCGTACAAGTCTTGCACCCTATATCACTATAATTTTTTAGCCGCCCACGGTTAAAATCCATCAAGAAAAAAGAAAATGATCATCTTCGCCCATGCTAGATATCGCAAGCATTAAACGTGTGAACTCAATAATGTACTCTTTCAACATCTTGGTGTGCTTGAGTTGCCACAAGCTTCATCTCGTCACGAACTCCTCATTCTTCGGGAAGAACTGAGACTTTATCTCCTTCTTGAGATCCTTCCAAGTCTCAGTTGAGGACAAATTCTTCTATATTTTTATGCATCTACGACGCCACCACAACATAGCATTACCGATATAATAGAGTGAAGTAATATTTACCTTCTCGGCCCCATCTTCGATGTATAATGTCTTGAATTATTGCTCCACGTTCCACAAGAAGCTCTAATTCTTTGGCATCTCATATCCCACTGAAGGGTTATGATTCAGGGATCTGACTTTCGGTGCCTCCCTACTCGAAGGTTCACCGTTCACAACGACCTTCTCCAAATGATAACTTCGGTCTTGAATTTTTTGCAACTCTCATCCACAGTCTTTACCTCCTTGTAGCCTTGGACCTTTTCGTGCAAGTCCTCAATCTTCGCACTATGTGCCTTGAGATCTTCCTCAAGTGAGGATCGGGTCTCTTAGATTTGCTCCAGAAATATTGACATGGATGAAGCGACGTCACTCTCCAGCCCACTGTAGAACTCCTCTAGCCTTATGTTGCTTTGCTCTATGGAGCCCATGCATATCCTTATATCCCTCAAACTCGTCTCCAATATCTTAAGGCATTCCACAAGATGGACAAAGATATGCTCCGTTGTAGGATCCTTGCTCTTGTCCCTCTTGTCAGTCTTGGTGTTCCTATCCTTAGGCGACGTAGGCCTCTTCTTGAAATTCTCGGATGTCGATATGGCATCAACTGACCTTCGCTCTGATATCACTTGTCACAAACTTAGAATTTTTTCCTACACTTTGCTTCATACGACGCACGAACTTCCTCTTCGAAGACCCGTATAAGCTCTCTCTGAACGCTTAGCTTGACCGCTAAGACAAGAATGAAAAAAGTGCACAAAAGAGAGAAATTAGAATAATGAAAACTTTACTATACTAGAAAAAGTTTACAACTTCTTGGGTGTTGAGGAGCAAATGAGCCTCCCATTTATTTATAAGCACCTAAGGGCCTTACATGCTTCTAGTCCTCTACATAAGCTTCGAGAAAGAAAAATCTAGACCTAAGATATTTACATGATGGGGAGATTCTCTGAAACTTTTAGAAACTTAGGGATGCCTCATGAGAGTTCAAGAGGACTTTACCATTCTATGAAGAATTTATAGCCTTCCAACTAAACCCCTACGCTTGCAATCATTACAAGAAAAAATAACGTTTCTTGACAGTTTATTTCTTGACGGTCGTGAAAAACCGTCAAGAAAAGGGATTATCTTGATGGTTTTAGGTATACGTCAAGGGAACTCACATTTATTGTCAATTTAATAAATTTTTACGATAATAGATGACGGTTTTAGAGGAACCATCAAGATGTTGGTGCTTTCTTTACATGGAGAGAGCTTGCTCTCAACATGCCTTGTAAAAGTTTAGTCCCACATCGGAAATGCACCATGAGTTATCTCAACATATATACTTGGTTGTGTTGTTGAGAGATGCACATGGGGTGGTGACCCTAAGGAGGGAACCATGTGGGTGATTTTACTAGGAGGTAAGAATAAGGCTCCAAGGATTAAGCATTAATGCTTTTGTCATTCTCTTGGATTAATTCCATTTGGAGCTAAGCCCCAAAGGGGCTTAGCGACTCGGACTCGGACTCATGGGCTCATGGACTCGCACCAGGCTGACTGTGCAGACTACAAGTCAGTTATGGAAAGACTGATTCAATGCAATTAATTCAGATCCACTTTTTATGGAATTTAATTCAATCTTTCCATAAGATTTGAATTAATTTCGTTGCCATCTTTGTGGGAATTTAATTCAATCTTTCCATAAGATTTGAATTAATTTCGTTGCTATCTTTGTGGGATTTGAATTAATTTCGTTGCCATCTTTGTGGGATTTGATTCAATCTTTCCATAAGATTTGAATTAATTTCGTTGCCATCTTTGTGGGACTTAATTCAATCTTTCCATAAGATTTGAATTAATTTTATTGCTATCTTTGTGGGATTTAATTCAATCTTTCCATAACTGAAAAGGCGGTTAGGGTTTCCACTCTCTCTATATATACTCTCTTCTGGCCTCCTTTGTGAGGGACTACGAATTTTATAAGTCAGAAAAAAGAGAGAGAGAGGGAGCTGCTGCCGCCATTGCAAGTCCATCCGAGGATTCAGAAAGAGGTGACTTCGAGCGTTCCACAAGTTCTTCAATTTGCTGCTTCCTGGAAGCAATTCGTGTGGGGCGAATCTTGCTTTGAGCAACGGTGTTTTGACACCCCAACAACTTTTCTTCATCTCATCTTTTTCTACATTATTGTAACTCGTTCTGTCCCAATTACAACACGTTTGCAAGGAAGAACGAGAGATATTCTCTTCTTTATTTTCCTCCTTCATATTGTAATCTGGCTATTTGGTTTTTTGCATCATCACGTTTGCAAGGAAGAACGAGAGATATTCTCTTCTTTATTTTCCTCCTTCATAGTGTAATCTGGCTATTTGGTTTTTTGCATCATCGTAGATCTTGAGTTTGATCACTGCAAAGCTTTTTGTGTGACATCTCAGATCTCGATTGCATTAGTTTTCCATCTTTGGTCAAGCCCCGGGACTAACACAGGAAATATCTTTTTTTTTTATTGACGGTTTGGTAATAACCGTCAACTATTGCATGTGCAAAAAATTGCTGCAATTTTTAAGTTGCTTCTATAGTAAATTTTGGCAAATGTTAAGGGCACCCTCAAATTACTAAGGGCAACCAACTTAAAACTTCAAACAAATTACAAGTTTGACATTTTGAAAACACTAAGGGCCACCCACTTCTGTCAAAGACGGACTGCAGACCTTGCCTGCAGTCCAAAGTGAATACATGACTGCAGTGCTTGCCTGCAGTCCCCGAATGACGATTTTTTTTTTTTTAAAACTTGCAGTGACTGCAGCCTCGCCTGCAGTCCAAATTGAAGACAGGACTGCAGGCAAGGCCTGCAGTCCGTCTCCATAGCCTCCTCCTCATCCTCCGCCGCCTCCCCCCGCCCGCCGGACTCCGAGATCCCCTCTCCTCCCTCTCCTCATGGGACCCCTCCCTTCCCAACTCCCCGTGCTCCTGGCGCGGAGTCAGCCTACTCTGCACCCAGCCCACGTCCATCTCCTCCGTCACCACCACCCTCTTCACCGCCACCCGGTGCCTGCACCCGCCTGCTCCCGCCACAGCGGAGGACGAGGGCGCGGACTTGGACAGCGTCGCCGACCAGGCCTCCTGGCCGGGGCGGGGGCCCTCGCCGAGCCGGCGCAGCAGCTTGAGGTCCGGGTGGTAGGCGAGGTCGATTGGGGAGCAGCGGCCGGATATAGAGGTGGGCCCCAAGGTCCCGCCCCGCCGCCGCTGCTGCCGGAAGTAGTCGTCCTCGTCGCCGTCGCCGTCCGCGTATGAGCTGTCGGCGTCCCTGTCCTCGTTGTCGGTGGAGTCACAGTTGAAGGAGGGGGAGGAGGAGAGGAGGGAGAGGACGGGGAAGTTCTTGCGGAGGGCAGAGATGCTGTTGCCGACGACGGTGGGGTGGCGGCTGCGCGAAGGAGGAGGAGGGTTGCCCTTAGTAATTTGGAGAGGGTGGTGGTTGCCCTTAGTAAAAATGGAAGAGGATGGTGGTTGCCCTTAGTAGGATGGTTGTCCTTAGTAATTTGGGGGTGGTCCTTAACATTTGCCTAAATTTTTCAAACTTTTAATATTTGTTGACGGTTGGTTGTTCTTTTAGTTAAGGAACCAGAGACCAAACTTTCGATCTCTCTTAAAAAACACCGTCTCTACTTCAAAAACCATCTCTCTTTCTCTCTCTCCACTCATAAATCCATCTCCTCTTCGCCTCCTCCTTCTCCCACTTCCATGGCCTCTGCCCACTCTGTCTAACTCCCGAGATCCTTCCCGAACCCTAACTTTTATGCCATCTACGACCTCTCCAACTTTCACTTTTTCCTATCAAGGAATCCATTGTCGCACGCGAGATGAAGACGAGGAGGAGGAGGAGGAGTATGGCGACGAAGGAGGGAGGAGGGTAGGGGACCGCCGCAAGGAAAGGGGTCCGAGTTCTTCGACCTCGAGGCCCAGGTCGATAGCAACGAGAAGGAAGACGATGATGAGGGAGAAGATGGTAAGTGGTGACTAAAATTAGTTTTTTTTTTTTTTTTTTTTGGTGATTTCCCCTTCAATATGGGAAATTTTAGTTTATGATGCAGAAATTAGGGTTGTTGCTTCTTTCCTTCAAATATGGCTAAAATCGGGTTTCTTGTCGGTCCTTCCCCTCCTTATATCTGAATCACCTTCCATTCGTCTCTTATATCTCAATCTCCTTCCATTCTTTTTTTTAGGGTTTGGATTTTGATTCTTTCCTTTAATTTTTGTTTACGGACGGTTTCGACAGTGAAGAAGAGAGGCGAGGACGTGCTGTCGATAGCTATCGAACACGAGAGGGATGGTATCGAGACTGCAGTCGGCTCCCAACAGCTCCATGACGTCGCTTCCAAGTCCACGGCCTTCGTCACCGTCGCCGACACCATCCTTGTTAGCAACAAAGGCTGCATTCTCAGGTATGTGCTCCATCCATTTGTATCAATGCCTACTCTTAAGTTTTTCTTGTAAGTTACACCTAAAGAAAATTACTGTGTACTGAAACTATTCTTTCTTTTTTATACATCAATTAGAGCTAAAGAAAATATGAACTTTGTCGTGAGAATAGGCATTTTGTCTTGGGTTCTTTTAAAGGCATCCTTTAGAATGGTTGGATTCCACCGAGATATTAACAATATTCCAAGTTTACAGCCGAGGTTGCTAATTTTGGAATTTCACGACTAGCACCTGCCTTGACATTGAAGGGATTGTATCTGGTCATATATATCAATTTTGGTTAAGGGAACTCCGGTTCGTTTCCATTGGGGATCACCTTTTTGTTATGGTGCATATAAACATTGTTGCTAAACTTATCTTTCTTAAGAAGGGATATTCTATTAACAAAGAAAAATCACTCTTAATTTGTAATTTTTTTTGTCCTGTATGCAGATAGGGATTCTTGGCCTTTTCAATAACTTGATAAGGGTTCTAAATATAATTGGCCATCACTTCACTCTGATTCTTTTATATGAAGGAAGAAACAACACAACTTGTCAGTTTACACATTTTATGCAAAGCACTAGATAACTGTTGCCTTGGCATCATTCTCACTCTCCAAGTTACCACATTAGTGCTTGTGTTTAGGCATAAGGATAAAATCCTATTTTTTTTCAATTTTTGATAGTTAAGCCGCACTATGTTCTCTTTTTTATATCGGTGCTGACACTTCTCTATCAAGTGCGGCCTGTGTTTGAAATATTGAGTTGAAACTTGGTTGTGTATTTTGTTGATGCAATTGTGACTTTGTGATGTGGCCATATGCTTGATGCTGTATCTTCTTGTGTGTATGATTTGTAGGGTCTGCTATCTAAATATCCTCCCTTGTTATTCAACTGTGGTTGTATGCAAATTTTACAACTTGAACCATGAAATATGGACAATTTTGCTCTTCCTTATAGTATACCTGATGAAATATTATCTTGAAGTTTTCCATTATAGCTACACCGGAAAACAAATTCTCTAGTCAAGCTTGTTCCAGTATTACTTGTTCGTCTTATTGGTACTACCAATAGGATTAAGATCTATGTTACACGAATGCAGACTTAGACGCGGATACAAACAATACTGATACATGTTACAAATATTTTTAAATAAGTACAAAGGTAGTTATCTATGTCTAATGAATACATATACAGGTACAAACATGATATAACTATGGACATCATTTTGACATGTCTATGCAACATAGATCAATACTTATCTTAGGATTCAAGAGGTTGAAGTGATTAAAACTTATCTTAGGATTCAACTCTTATCTTAGGATTCAACTCTCAGGTATTCAAAGTATCCTTAGGTCAGACTTTATTAATGGCTATAGTCATTCGTCAGTATAGGTGTTCTTTTATTTATCATGTTTTCCATCGGATTATAGCTTGATGCGATACAAAGATCGATATTTTCGAGGAGAAAAAAAAAGAGACTTTTAAGTGGTATGGTTATTTGGATGTGGGTAAACACAAATGTGGTTGGTCATTAGCTCTTGTCCTATAAGATCACCTAACTAATTATTACCTGCGGAAGTGTGAATTTGCCATTGACAAAATTACTGTTGTGGACAACATTTAAGTCGTGGAAATTTTGGTTCTTATCTAGTTTTTTTGAAAGGAACATATGCAGATGTTTTTTGTTTATAGATGTTTGGATTTATCTTGACAACAGTAGTCTCAGTGACATTTGACATGTTTAGTTTACTTACATATATAAAATTAGGAATTTATCTTGACAACTATAGCATTTACATATGCTTAGTTCACTTCTATAATTTTTTTCTTTCGAAATGTAGCTTGTGGATGTTTCAACCTCCAAGACTGGGAAGCATGGTCAAGCTAAGTGCCACTTTGTTGGCATTGACATCTTCATGGCAAAGAAGCCTGAGGATATTGTGCCCTCCTCCCATAACTGTGATGTGAGACAATTTGCAATTATTATTAATATACGAAGGTAAAAAAAAATTGGTCACTCGGAATTTATGATTGAATCAATTCTGAAACTTTTGCAGGTTCCTCATGTTAACCACACAGATTATCAACTGATTGATATCTCTGAAGTTGGATTTGTATATTTTGATATCTTCTTTACACGCACGCACCATTGGATCGAGCGGGTACACGCGGGCCCCAGCGAGCCCCCGATCCGATGGTGCATGGGGATATGGGGATCTGGTGCTTTGGTGGAGCTCCCGATCCACGCCATATATATATATATATATATATATATATATATATATATATATATATATATATATATATATATATATATATTATGACATTATATATATATATATATATATATATATATATATATATATATATATAATGTCATGATTATGACATTATTTTGCATATGTCAGGTGAGTCTTCTAACTGATAATGGTAACACTAAGGATGATCTGTGGCTCCCAACTGATGATGCTTTGCTCACTCAAGTCCTTCACATAGTTTTATTTTCCTCTTGCTTTGCACTATTTTTGGAGTAACTGCTTGTGGTTGGATAGTGTGAAGTTATTCAAATATGCATGTTTTTTCTTGATCATATGTGCTTTGCAAGAAGTACTCTTTGTGGCTGTAATGTTAGCTCACTATCTCTCTCTTTATACTGTTTGCTTGTTCATGATATTTTCAGCATATATATGAGCTTGCTACGTTTGTTACCTATCCATCTTCATTGGCAACTGCTTTTCATGTTAATCTTTAGAAATTATTCAGGATTTCTAAAGTTATTACCTACCCATATTTGTTAATTTGTTAATTTATTTGTGGGGGGGGGGGGGGGGGGGGGGGGGGGGGGGGGGGGGCTATAGAATTAGATTAGTTTTTTATATTATAATTGTGTTTCTTTTATTTGTATTTCTTTTAAATGATCATTTGTATTGCAGAAGCCATCACTTAAATCATATTAGATCATTAGAGTTGAAATATAGATATATTATGTTTGGAAATTTGGAGTGCTTAATGTTTTATGATATGGTATGCTTAATTATCTGACAAAACCATCATTTGTGTCATTAATCTGTATTCATTTTCCATTTCTAATTAAGTATGTAGTTAAATTTAAATGATACTCCACTAGCATGGTGTCCTGTTGACTAAAGGTCTTCTACTCTAGACATGTACCATATGCTTAATAACCATGTGATTCTTTCTACTGTCCATACACTGACACTCATAATGTGATCTGATACTCAATAGATTGCTTTAAATGCAAATTAATACTCAATGAAGTACTGATACTTATGCAACATTCTGCAGTGAAGTATTAAAATCTGCAGTTATCGAACTACAGTTGGTATAATGATATACAACTTTCTAAATTACTGCTAAAACAGTTTCATTGGTTTCATAGTTTGTTTTACTGATACAATGCTATTGTAGTTTATATACACTGTTGGAATGCACATAACAGTGACATATTATCCAGGGCCAACCCTGAGCGCATGGGGGCCTAGGACGAACTTTCAAAATAAGGCCTCCCCATACATAATGTAAAAAATATTAAAAAAAGTTATAGCTAAGGATTGAACTTAGGACCATTAGTATACAAGTGTAAAGTACTAACTACTACACCACAATTGCTTTATATCTAAAAGACCCATGGTACATACTAGATCTATTTGAGATAAAAATTATTAATATATTTATTTTTAAACTAATTTTTTGAGCCAACTCATGATCCGTTGGCCCTGGGGTCGCCCTGGGCTAGGGCCAGCCCTGACATTACCTACTAATTCTTTAAAGTAGTTACTGATACAACACACACCAAAATCTGCATATTCAGTAATACATTTCTACACCTACATGTCCCACTATTACATGGCTTTATGAGAATATAAATGTTTGATCAGTTCCTTTACTGGAAAAAAATAAATAAAGAAGCAGCTCATAACTGCGAATCAAAGGAGGGTATCAGAGTATCCTTAGTAAGTATCAAAATATGTAGTTCAATCCTGTTGGGTTCTCTTAAATAGAATGTCCAATAATACTTGTCAGTTTGGTATCATAGTACCCAAACATTATGTATATATAACATGAGAATAAAAATGAATATGATAATATAAATTCTAGTATCAATTTTTGCAGACGTATTCTTAAAGAGCCACAACTAGTGGCTACAGGTTAAAAATTTGATACATGTTCTATATTCCATGTTTTCTTTTGAAATGCCATCACAATTTTTGTTAGTTGCTAGCAAATGTGTGTTACTAGAAGAAACTATTGGCTAGCCGTACACCTGGAGAAGCTACTAGTTTTGTTAGTTGCATGCAAACTTTACATGTATCGAAGCTATAAAATTTTTGCTATAACAAAATCTTCCCTATTTCTCTTATTCTCTAAGGAACTACATGAAAATGAAGGCTTTACTGTGATGAGATGTGCTTCGGGTTCAGATATTTTGTTATATAGTTAGACAATGTGCAATGTATTTTGGTTTATTTGTATGAGGATGTTTAAGATATTGTACAAAAACCATATATTTTTGTTTATTTGAATATGTGGTTGGATGTTTGCGGTGTACAATGTGTATATGCTAATATTAAAATTATGTGTATTATTGTCCTTCAATGCTTGTCATGTTCTGGATTATGTTAATATTATGTCTGTTCGGTAACTGATAAAAGGAAGCATATAACATATAACTATAGACAGAATTTTGGATAAACAAAAATCAACTTCTCTTGACGATTTTTAAACATCGAGAAATGTTTTTCTTGACGGTTTTTGCCGGTCAAGAGACTTTCCTGACGGTCATTACTTGTCATCTAGGCCACAGTCAAGAAAAGTTTTTATTTACCTTGACGGTTTTGTCGATATGTTTACTTGACGGTTTAAAACCGTCAAGCCATGTTTGTTACTTGATGGTTTAAAACCGTCAAGAAAATAAAGATAAAAACCGTCAAGCAAATAACGACTTTTCTTGACTGGGGCCTAAATGACGGATCCGAAACTATCGTATAGAAAAGCCATTTTTCTTGTAGTCTCGGTAGAGCAAAAAATCTTGTGTATTACAAGCTGCAACTACAATTGTTGCATCAAAGTCTTTAGTTACTTTGAATAAGTATATTAGTTGAAGGAAATATTTTACTCAAGGTTGCACTTAACCATTGATAATGTGGAACAAATGATATATATGGGAGCGGATCAAAAGCTCCCCTTAAAAAACTTCCTAAAAACTCTCCTCACTCTAATTCGTAATATTAATGTTAATATTAATGTTAATGTTAATATTAATTTTTTTTAATTTTTTATATTAATTTTAATGTTAATGTTAATATTAATATTAATGTTAATGTTAATATTAATTTTAATTTTAATGTCAAGTTTAATGTTAATTTTAGTATTTAATGTTAATATTAACATTAATATTAACATTAACATTAATATAAACATTAAATTACGGATTAGAGTGAGGGTTTTTTTAGAAAATTTTCTAAGTGGGACTTTTGATCCGCTTCCTATATATATATATATATATATATATATATATATATATATATATATATATATATATATATATATATATATATATATATATATACGGGGAGTGGGATCCTGGGAGTGCCGATCGTGTGGTTGGCTTGGCCGGCCGGCCTCCTCGGCCCGGCACCTGGCTCCTCCCCTCGCGGAGGCCCCCTTCGTCGCCCCTGCTGCCCAGGTAGGCCGGACGCCTGCCCGCCTCCCTTGTGGGTGGGGGGCTTTCCCCTTGCCGGCGTCCTCTCGCCGTGGGGAGGACCCCCCTCGCCGGCGTCCTCTCGCCGTGGGGGTTCCCCCTTCCCCCCACCCCCCTCGGCGCCGTCCTCGTCGCCTCCGAGCTCGGCGCAGGAAGGCCCCTCCTCCGCCGGGGTCGAGCTCCCAGGATCCTTTGTCACGCCCCGCTCCCGTAGGAGCGATCGTCCTCGCTAAGGCGTGATGCCGCACGAGCCTAGATTGCGCTCGTGCAAGGCGGGTTCCATAACGGTCGATTTCAATGGCTGCGACGGGGTCGTCGCACAGAAGTCCCAAACAGAGACATTGAATACTAGCAGCGGAAGTTAAGAACAAAACAGAAGTCATTCAAAAGAAGCTCTTTATTGATATCGAAACAACGGTTACATTGGGGGCGCAAGGCCGAGATTACAATCACTCAAATTCACTCGTCTCACATTACAAATCACTCTGCTCTCTCTCATCTCTCGATTCATTTGCTTGAGCCAGCGGAAGCTTCGGAAGGCGATGTCCATACATTATGTCCCGTATAAGTCTTTAATCCATGCGGCCGCACGCTTCGAATCGCCAAGGAACTCCGTGTCTCGACGCATCCAAGCGAGCTCCGCGCCACGAGCTTCTACCTGCACATGGAAACTGTGTGGCTGTCAGTACTCAACTGTACTGGTGGAGTGAGCTCCTCGCCCACCCATACAAAATCGACACGTTTATTTTTACTTTGTGCGATACAAGCTCCTTTACGATTGTCTTTCTATTCTTGCCTTAGGATCGATTTTAGGACCGACGCATTGGTCTATTTTGTGTCTTTTAGACCGTTACCGTGCCTTGCACTAATAGTGTACTCATACTTTACCGCTAGACCTTCTCGTTCCAATAACGTCAACTTATCGCCTCGTGCTTGCCTTTCGTGCCATACTCAGGGACGTAACGACTCGGTCGTGCAATGAACTCAAATCGTACTTTAGTATTACTGAGGCAGTGCCTCCTCGCTAACTTAACTTGTGTTGGAACGACGCGGCCGTGCCTCACATCTCGAGGTCGAGCCCGGCAACTTAACATAACTTAACCAACTTGCCCTACGGCCCTTCCAGACTTAACTCAAAACGTATAACCCAACTTGTGGAACCGGTATTGAGAACTCGAGCTCGATGCCGTATCTCGTGCCGAAGCACGTGTCTTTACGTATAGCCGAAACATAGGCTTTATAATACCTTGGGTGCAACCGAGCACACATTTCACCATTCAACGCAAACCGTGCTTACACTTTCTTTGTTACGACCGACACCGTGCATGCGGATTCGCCGCTTAGCGCGCCAATTATCTATATGAAAGGCCACTGGCATGACAAGCCATCGCGGACATAGCTCGGGTAGGCGGCGGGTCCTTCGATGCAAGGTAGCTAGCCCCATGGAAAGCCCCCGACTACCCACGAAATAAAAGCATGCGCTGCTATAACGTCTACCCCCTAGGATGACTGGGCCCGGTGCCCCGGCGTATAACCAGTCTAGGCAGAAATCCTTGTCGACAAGGTGTCCAATGACCACGCATCTACGAGACATCTAGACTCACGTAAATGCATGGCCTAATTTGTTGATACGACTGGAACAATACTTAGCAACTCGTGCTCTGAACCACCCTTTGCATTATGTGCATCGGGGCCGCGAGACTCCCAACCGAGGGACCGCCTCGAACATCTTAACGTGGATAGGAACGCGAGACTCCCAACCGAGGGATCGCCTCGAAAACATCTTAACGTGGATAGGAACATGAGACTCCCAACCGAGGGACCGCCTCGAACATCTTAACGTAGATAGGAACGCGAGACTCCCAACCGTGGGACCGCCTCGAAAACATCTTAACGTAGATAGGAACGCGAGACTCCCAACCGAGGGACCGCCTCGAAAATATCTTAACGTGCCATAGACCGTGGCTAACTTTACATCGTGCCAACCGTGGCTCGTGCCTTTAACTGACTTACGTCCTACGCGACGCTATCACCCAAGTCATATGTTACATGACGACCCTTGAGATCGTGGGACTATTTGACTTGACAACCGCAGAAAGAACGGGACGACACTTGGAATGACTTAGGTCGATCGGCATAACTTTGCCTAACTTACTCAAACCTACAACTTAACCCGAGGGACGAGCCAAGGCTATGCCAAGCCTTGCGCAGTGGAAACGTGCATGCTTTATCGAGCATTTACGCGGACGACGCCTATGACTTAGGCTAACTCCTCGTTTGTGTCGCACACCAACTTTTCCTTCTCCCAAGCCGCGGGACGAAGGATCGAGTGTCATTTTCAAAGCACGCTGAGCACCAACTCTAATCAGACCGTGGAACGTTTTCCATGTTCTAAACTCGATTCGATCCGTTGGGATAATTTCCTTAGCTGTGTGGATTCGTCTCTTTTATTATTAAGCCTACTTGTGCAAGTTGAAAACACACGAATTATTAAGTGAAGGCTGAGATGAGGCAAGTTCACCGAAACTACCCCACCTGAGCGATGTCTTCGAGTCGCCGTTGTAAGGCTAAGTCCGAACGCCGTCGGCGTTTCCATTCCTCCGATTGACTTTGCGGGACGGGGCACTACAACATACACCACTCAGAACAAGTCTCGTCCTCGAGACTTTCCTGAAGGCAAACCATCCTACCATTTCGATGGCCAAGACTTAATCGTACACACTCCGCCTACGCGTTTCTTCGATTTCGAGCCACGCTCGCACTTATCGTTAACTTTGTCGTAAGGCACACCAACCGATGAACCAACATTCGAACTCGTCTCAATTCAATGATCGTGTTACCGTCAACATTTCTTCGAAACTTACAATTTCAAAACCCTCGACACTTTTCCGTTCCTCAAGTCTCACTTGATTCAACGTATCACTTAGTTGGATCGTGCACATATTCTAGGCGTCCCCAAAATACATGCATTTCAACCAAGCCTCGTGATAGAGAATCCGCCATCACCACTCGAGTCGGATCGTGCACATATTCGGGCGTCCCTGATATACGTGCATGTCAGCCGAGACTCGCGAGTGGTGCCTCCGCAATTCTTATCGCTTCGCACCGGAACGTCTGCCTAACCGCTAGGCTATGTCTTTCGTCAGCACTGGAATCATAGTTCCCAAACAACGATATCAACACTGACCCCATCCTAAGGTCGAACCAAATCGATGGTACGGGGTTTTCTATCCAAGCTCGCATCACTCCGATTTCTAAACATCGAGCATCGATTCCCTACACACATCCCAATATTCGACACACGGGGTACAAGTCGCTCGATAAAGCCATCCTACGATAACTCACAGTTTCAACCAATTTTACGTCATATTAATATCGTTCGTTCTTCAAGACGTTTCGCATGGTTTATCTTTTCGAACACGTTCAATAGTAGTTCACCTATCATTCATTCTCAAATCAAGCACGCTATGACACAATTCATCTCTAAACCGTAATTCACATTTCACGTTTCCGAAATCATCTATTCCAATTCACGTAATCGATCACAAGGTCGTCTGACTTAACAATATGTTGTGCTCCGATCTCACGCGAGTCTGATTATCCATGGTGGTTCATGAATCACCATGCAACGCACCCGCGGAATAATCATTCTCATCGGGGCGTAACTCTTGTTTGAGTTCAGACTAATTCATTCTCGATGCGCGGATTGGACCTACTCAATCCTCAAGTTTTATTCAGTCATCAATCGCAAGACCTAACATTCTCGAGTTCTCCTTCGCATCAAGCCAACAAGTCGAGACAATCAAAGTTGCTGCGTCCTGATTTTCCAAGTTCGATCATTCCCGCGACATGAATCACCATGTCAGCGCTCACGCGGAACGATCGTCCCAAATCCGACGCAACGCATGTGCGAGGCTAGAGTCGCGCTCGCACAAGACAATAATGTCGACGCTGTGGTTATCCGCGTAATCATCAAGATACGATCACTTTCATCCAACATTCGTCTCAACCAAAGTCCTAAGTATTGCATCCATTTGGAACGATAACACTTGCGCGATCGTCATTCACCGTGTCAGATTACCCCCGAGTTATCGCATATCATCTTTGATACGCCTCAATATCATCGATGATATACGTAACCTGACGATCTTCGTTTGCAACGAATTCTGAGTCGTACGAATGATGCTATCGTCCGACTGGATAATCTTCTCGACATTCAAATTCAATTTCAATCATTACCCCTCGAATCGTTCACAACATCAATTTTGACAAACCCAAATTTTACGTATCGTTCATCCATCAATTATTAAGTCATCGACCAACGTATTTCTTCGATTCGTAATATCCCTTGCTAACTCAATCATCGATATCCATTCCAATCCTCGGAGTCATTCGCGTAACTTTAAAATCGAACATTTCATGCACGTTACCTAACCGTCGTGTTAACTTTTCGTATACGATCCGTATCAATTTCCTCGATTCGATTTTACCTACTCAATCGTTTTCGCGTTTCATACTCGTGCAATCCTCAATCTTTCGCTCGAATGATTTTCAAGACGGACCATACACCACTCGGGATTCGAGTCATCCAATCTATAGTCCAAATCACGTTCGCGTTATTAGCTAAGACAAGTTTTGGATTCGTTCGACGAATCCCTGGCGTAATCGTTCACGTCGCATCGACGCACTAAGTCGTTCGCACTATTCCTCAAAATCCAAAACAATCTTCCGTATACGCCTAAGTGTTAGTCCAATAGCGCTTCTATCGATATACACTCTAAGTGTATCCCCGTTCCTGACCGAGCGATACTTAATATTGCTCGTGACTCGTTTGCACCAAAAGGTCGAGGTACGCGATAATCGGCACAACTTAGCCAAAGGCTGTGTGCATAACCATCCCGTTCGAACTATACTTCGGTCTCGTGTGCTCGTTCGCTATTGTTAGCGTAAGGTCGTTCAAGCACGCAACGCGTTTGCTAACTTTTAGCACGTGTCTTCTATCAACTCAAGGTCGGCACCGTTCGGCCCAAAGGCCTACCAACGTATCCGGCGATGGCCTACCGATGCGATCGATGGAACGCTTGTACGAGCTTTTGAAAATATTAGACTTATTGTATGGACATCCCGTGGGACAATCGAGAGAGAGCGCACTAACGATATCAACTTTGCGGAAGCAACGTTTTAGAGTTCGCGAAAACAACGGAGTTAAAGAATTCAATCGATAGTCCAAGGACGTAAAGCCGTGCTCTGATACCACTATGTCACGTCCCGCTCCCATAGGACCGATCGTCCTCGCTAAGGCGTGATGCCGCACGAGCCTAGATTGCGCTCGTGCAAGGCGGGTTCCATAACGACCGATTTCAACGGCTGCGACGGGGTCGTCGCACAGAAGTCCCAAACAGAGACATTGAATACTAGCAGCGGAAGTTAAGAACAAAACACAAGTCATTCAAAAGAAGCTCTTTATTGATATCGAAACAACGATTACATTGGAGGCGCAAGGCCGAGATTACAATCACTCAAATTCACTCGTCTCACATTACAAATCACTCTGCTCTCTCTCATCTCTCGATTCATTTGCTTGAGCCAGCGAAAGCTTCGGAAGGCGATGTCCATACATTATGTCCTGTATAAGTCTTTAATCCATGCGGCCGCACGCTTCGAATCGCCAAGGAACTCCGTGCCTCGACGCATCCAAGCGAGCTCCGCGCCACGAGCTTCTACCTGCACATGGAAACTGTGTGGGTGTCAGTACTCAACTGTACTGGTGGAGTGAGCTCCTCGCCCACCCATACAAAACCGACACGTTTATTTTTACTTTGTGCGATACAAGCCCCTTTACGATTGTCTTTCTATTCTTGCCTTAGGATCGATTTTAGGACCGACGCCTTGGTCTATTTTGTGTCTTTTAGACCGTTACCGTGCCTTGCACTAATAGTGTACTCATACTTTACCGCTAGACCTTCTCGTTCCAATAACGTCAACTTATCGCCTCGTGCTTGCCTTTCGTGCCATACTCAGGGACGTAACGACTCGGTCGTGCAATGAACTCAAATCGTACTTTAGTATTACTGAGGCAGTGCCTCCTCGCTAACTTAACTTGTGTTGGAACGACGCGGCCGTGCCTCACATCTCGAGGTCGAGCCCGGCAACTTAATATAACTTAACTAACTTGCCCTATGACCCTTCCAGACTTAACTCAAAACGTATAACCCAACTTGTGGAATCGGTATTGAGAACTCGAGCTCGATGCCGTATCTCGTGCCGAAGCACGTGTCTTTACGTATAGCCGAAACATAGGCTTTATAATACCTTGGGTGCAACCGAGCACACATTTCACCATTCAACGCAAATCGTGCTTACACTTTCTTTGTTACGACCGACACCGTGCATGCGGATTCGCCGCTTAGCACGCCAATTATCTATATGAAAGGCCACTGGCATGACAAGCCATCGTGGACATAGCTCGGGTAGGCGGCGGGTCCTTCGATGCAAGGTAGCTAGCCCCATGGAAAGCTCCCGACTACCCACGAAATAAAAGCATGCGCTGCTATAACGTCTACCCCCTAGGATGACTGGGCCCGGTGCCCCGGCGTATAACCAGTCTAGGCAGAAATCCTTGTCGACAAGGTGTCCAATGACCACGCACCTACGAGACATCTAGACTCACGTAAATGCATGGCCTAATTTGTTGATACGACTGGAACAATACTTAGCAACTCTTGATCTGAACCACCCTTTGCATTACGTGCATCGGGGCCGCGAGACTCCCAACCGAGGGACCGTCTCGAACATCTTAACGTGGATAGGAACGCGAGACTCCCAACCGAGGGACCGCCTCGAAAACATCTTAACGTGGATAGAAACGCGAGACTCCCAACCGAGGGACTGCCTCGAACATCTTAACGTAGATAGGAACGCGAGACTCCCAACCGAGGGACCGCCTCGAAAACATCTTAACGTAGATAGGAACGCGAGACTCCCAACCGAGGGACCGCCTCGAAAACATCTTAACGTGCCATAGATCGTGGCTAACTTTACATCGTGCCAACCGTGGCTCGTGCCTTTAACTGACTTAGTCCTACGCGACGCTATCACCCAAGTCATATGTTACATGACGGCCCTTGAGATCGTGGGACTATTTGACTTGACAACCGCAGAAAGAACGGGACGGCACTTGGAATGACTTAGGTCGATCGGCATAACTTTGCCTAACTTACTCAAGCCTACAACTTAACCCGAGGGACGAGCCAAGGCTATGCCAAGCCTTGCGCAGTGGAAACGTGCATACTTTATCGAGCATTTACGCGGACGACGCCTATGACTTAGGCTAACTCCTCGTTTGTGTCGCACACCAACTTTTCCTTCTCCCAAGCCGCGGGACGAAGGATCGAGTGTCATTTTCAAAGCACGCTGAGCACCAACTCTAATCAGACCGTGGGACGTTTTCTATGTTCTAAACTAGATTCGATCCGTTGGAAAAATTTCCTTAGCTATGTGGATTCGTCTCTTTTATTATTAAGCCTACTTGTGCAAGTTGAAAACACACGAATTATTAAGTGAAGGCTGAGATGAGGCAAGTTCACCGAAACTACCCCACTTGAGCGATGTCTTTGAGTCGCCGTTGTAAGGCCAAGTCCGAACGCCGTCGGCGTTTCGATTCCTCCGATTGACTTTGCGGGACGGGGCACTACATCCTTCCCTCCTTGGCCCTCAGCCGGGGTCGAGCACTGCTCCGCGTGTCGAGCCTCCCTCTGTCCCGGCGCCCCATTCTCCCGTCGCTCCCCCCATAGCGCCACCCCCTCCTTGGCAGCGTCAGCCTTCTTCGCCCTGACATAGCCTCCGACTCCTTCGGCAGCGTCCTCTTCGAGGCCCCCGGCCACCGCCCCGGTCCCCGATGGCCCAGGAGTGGCCCCACTCCCTCTCTTTCCCGCCTCCGCCTCGGGACCCCCTGGGGCAGCTTGTAATGCCTGTGGTTCGTATTACGTATTCTTGGAATACGTGTACGTATTTTATTCTTGTATTGCATGATTCCTTGTTTAGTTTTCTTCATGGCTTGGCTTGGTTTGTTCTTGGCCCGGGTTGGCTTGGTTCGGTTGGGATTATTTTGGTTCATCATGAACCATGGATAACCCCCTACCTACCACCACCTTTGATATTTATTGCCATTCCTTCATTCTCTCTCTTCATAACTCATCTTCTTCTTCCCCATTACTTCCTTACCTACCAAAGAGAGGGAGAGAGAGATCTAGGCAAGTGCAACTTGCTTCCACAAGAGAGCTCATTTTTATTGTTCCATTAGCTTCTCCTCATGTTTCTAAGACACATTAGAACTTGTCATTTTCTATTTCGAGGCTTTAATTTTTGTAGATCTAGAAATTAGTTACTTTCAGATTTTGGTGGTTTTGATCTATTAAACTTCTTTGTTTTCAAGTTTTGATGGTTTCATATTGTAGAGAATTTTATTCTACCCAATTTTGACCTTTGAAAAGTTGAATTTGGACTTATTTTGACCAAGTTATGGACTTTTGAAGCTTTGGGTTCAACCATGGAGTTCTTGCTGTTTTGGAGAAGACAGTGAGCAGTGCACGAGCTTTTTAGCTCACGCCACTGAGTTGCGCACGCTCTTTAGCGCAGCGCAGTCCCCATACGCTGCCTTTTGGGAGCGTATGACTCGCATACGCTCGCTTGCTTGACAAGGAGTCGTATCGACCCCATACGCTGCCTTTTGGGAGCGTATGACTCGCATACGCTCGCTTGCTTGACAAGGAGTCGTATCGACCCCATACGCTGCCTTTTTGGGAGCGTATGACTCGCATACGCTCGCTTGCTTGACAAGGAGTCGTATGGAGTGCATACGCTGCCTTTTGGAAGCGTATGCCGACCTGAGCGTATGCCGACCTGAGCGTATGTCGACCTGAACGTATACCGACCTGAGCGTATGACCTGAGCGTGCGACCCGAGCATATGTTGACCTGAGCGTATGTTGACCTGAGCGTAGCCTGATTACCCTGGATCTTCTATAGCCTTGTATATTGATATTTTATTAGATATTTAACGTCAATTTTATATCCTTACGCCTTTTGTCCTGAACTTGATAATCATGAATTTACTTGATATGTTTGTAATTTGATAATTGAGCATGACGTGATAGTGACCCGTAGTGGTGCACTCCTGACATAATGACCTGACATGACCTGATAGTGGCCCGTCGTGGCGCACTCCTGACAAGTACACTTGACATGATAACCTGACATGATTATCACGAATAGCTGTTGCGACGGCTACCTGACATGACATGACCTGTATAATTAATCTGGACACCGTGGGCGATTGTGTTTGTATAAATAAACCAGTCCTGTCTTGCATCATGTCTAGGACAGGGACTCCTGAGTACCACGGTCAGGAGTACCTACTAAAATGGACTAAGGCTAATAACTAGATTAATACATTAGTCATGACGAGATTTTTCAGCTACAGACAATCCCGTTACCTGGGCACGTCTTGGGATCTGTAGCCTGCCGTCGAGTAGGACACATTTCCAGCACACTGTCATGTGTTGCACCCTTCAAGCTACCTAAGGGTACATTCGTTTCCTGGACGATGTACCCACCTGAATTCAACTCTAATCTTTTAACCCGGGTAACCTGGATGGTCTGCAGGGCTTGTGGCTGTGGAATAATCTCACTGCATCTTGCTAGTAACTAGGCCTGTGATAACCCTAGTTAGTTAAAGTATCAAGCCGTAATTCTTGCTTGGCCGTGAAGTGATTGGATGGAGTCTAACCAGTCTAGTCTTGCCCTGATCCTGTTCCAGATTATTGAATGACCAGAATACTGGTATTTATTTTACTGATAAATGGTGAGAATTCCAAGTTCTGTTCAGACGAAGGGTTACAATCCCGGTCCTTGTTTGGTTTACGGGTTGTAACCTGGATATCTGAATAGTTCCATGGTTATCTCGTCGTATATCCTCCTGGTGTATTTTTTTTATTTCCAGTTCTTACTTTTATTTATATCTTGTGCTGATTGCTGGTTTTAGCTCTTAAGTGAAGCCTCCTTTGTGGCACTTGCTCTTTCTGGGGTCTGATCCAGCTGGTTTTGTGTGGCCAGATTTCGGAGCAGCTCCAGAGGATCTACCGACCTTCCAGCCAGATGGTGGCCACTAGACGGAACCCTGGCAACGAGTGGGTTATTTTTTGCTCTCCCACTCTATTGTAAAAATATTCTTTTGAGGCGTTTAGCCGACGAGCACCTGTTTAGCTCGATTGCACTTACTTACTGTCTGCCTAAGGGCTGTAACATGATTAACAGATCCTAGGGTTGATCATGTATGACTAAACTCTTGCTAGTCCTAACATTTTGTAACGACTAGCTTCATGATCAACTGAATATGTAATGTTTGGGACGCCTTACTATTGTATATTTAATGATCATACATCTTGTGACTCTTACTTACTTGCTTATGATTGAGACACTAGGCTTGTTCAAGACCTTAAGAGACTGTTGGCTTGTAGATAAACCCTCATGTATCTAGACAGCCGTGACCGTATAGCGAGATGGATTCCATTTCATATACGTAGCTAGCTATGTCTGCCCCCGCTCTCCAGTATTCTGGTTCTGGGGCGTGACACAGCTCCCCCTCCTCCTGCAACGGTTCTCCCTCCGGCGTTCCCGTCGTCGATGCTCTCCCCTCCCCCCGCGAGTTGTGCCCCCCTCGGTGGTCTCCGGTGCTCCCTCCGGCGCATGATGGAGAGTCCTCCCCCTCGCCGGTGGTTGGCTCCTCCCGGAGGTCGAGCCCCCCGCTCCCTCCCCCTAGGCTCGGGGGTCGAGCCCCCCTCCCCCCGCCGTTGCTCCCCTACTCCTCCAGGCGGATCCCCCGGCTCCCCGCCTCTCCCAGGCGGGTCCGAACCCCTCTTTTCCCCCAGGCGGCCCCTCCCCCTCCGCCTCCCTCTCTTTACCCCCCCACCCCCTCCCTCCCGCGTCCGCTGGCGGCAGCCACCCTCCCTTCCAGTCGGCGGTTCTTTCCCCCCCGTCCCCCGTTCTCCCTCTCCCCCCTATCCACTCCGGGCTGGCCTCCCTCGCCGGAGCCCCCGTCCCCCTCTCGGCCTCCCCCGCTGGAGCCCCCCGGCTCCGGGCAGCGCGCTGGGGGGGGGGGCGAGGCTCCTCGAGCCGAGCCCCCCCCCCTCGGGCAGAGCGCCACCAACCCCCTCGGGCAGCATGTCATCCTAGGGCTGCGAGCCCACACCCCCACCTCATCGGGCAGCGTTCCCGTCCCCCCCACGTTTTTTCAAATTTTGTGTTTTTTCGAAATGTTTTGAAATTTCGATTTTCGAAATTTCAAAATGTTTTGAAACACAGCTGTATTACGAAATTTTGGTTCTCCGAAATTTCGTATTTCTACCTTTTGCTTTTATTGCTTTGCTTAACAGGGCCCTTTTGTGTTTTATGGCCCTGTACCTGTCTGTAATGCTCTTCTTGAGCTCCCTTTAGATTTTCAATCAAATGCCCTTTTTGCCAAATATTATATATATATATATATATATATATATATATATATATATATATATATATATATATATATATATATATATATATATATATATATATATATATATATATATATATGGGTCATTCTACAATACATGGGATGTATCAATACATCCCAAAAAATTGTATTGAAAATGCATTGAAAATTGTGAAAGGTGTTTACTTTTACTTTGACTTTTCCTGTTACTTTGACTTCGGCTTTAATCTGAACCATTGGATCAACATCCAATGATTCAGATTTGGGATGTATCGATACAAATTTTTACATGGGATGTATTGAAGAATTTTCATATATATATATATATATATATATATATATATATATATATATATATATATATATATATATATATATATATGGGTTTTCAGGGCCTTCGGATTTTCAGAAACGTGGACCAACATAGTATGGAGATCGATTAGCAACTCCTGGTTCTCAACGGTCATCAACGGGCAAGCATATGATTTTTTCAAATCCAGTCGCGGGGTCAGGCAAGGTGACCCATTATCGTCCACCATCTTCATCATTGCGGCAGACGCTTTGAGCAGACAGCTGAATTGTATGATTAGAACCCCGAACTTCCAGCACTTTCACACTGTCAGTGGTTGTCTGATTATCACTCATCTGGCCTACGCCGATGACATCCTTATTTTCTCCTCTGGGAACGTCGGGTCGGTGGAGGTGGTCCACAACACGCTCAAGAAATACAACAGGTGCTCTGGCCAGAAGGCCAACCCCGCCAAGAGTGTGATCTACGATCACAACATTAAGAGTGAGCACGCGGCCAGCCTATCCAGCATCACCTCTTTTGCCGTAGATCACCCTCCGTTCCACTACCTTGGTTGCCCCCTCGTGTACGACAAATCTAACGCTGGCATTTTTGAGGAGCTGATTAACAGAATCAAGAAAAAAATTGAGGGGTGGCACAACGCTACTTTATCCCCGTGCGGAAAGATGATCCTCATCAAACATGTGCTCACTTCCATCCCCATCTATACCCTGGCTGCGTGCTCCCCCCCAAGAAAGTTCTTTCATCGCTTGAGAGCATCATCACCAATTTCTTCTGGGGTCACAGTGATGGCCACGACAGACATCACTGGGCCAGTTGGGACTCTATGGCTAGGCCCACTGACGAGGGGGTCTGGGATTCACCAAACTCTCCCACATTGTTGACGCCTTCTCGATGAAGCTGTGGTGGAAGCTTCGTACTAGTCAGAACTTATGGGCTAGATTCATGAAGGCCAGGTACTTCAAACATATTCATCCATCGCTGGCCCATCGCTGGCCAGCTCCAACAACAGATCTTCTGCAGCTTGGCGACGTATTCTCACGGGGCGCTCCATCGCTGAACCGGTGATAAGGCTCCAACTAGGTAATGGCGAATCTTCGACCTTCCTGGAATGTTGGACGGGAGACACCTTGCTCCCCAGCCTCCCGACGGCTCCGGGAAACATCAAGATCAAGGACTTGTGGGACCACCCAGGAAATGACTAGAATTGGAACCATGTCCGGGATTGGGTAGGGGAAGAGGCAGTAGAGTGCATTCGCAACAACGATCTTAAGCTTGGTACCGAGCCCGATGTGCTGAGGTGGTCGGCCAAAGCTTCTGGCTCCTTCTCGGTCAGCTCGGCGAGAAGACTGGTTCGTGGTATTAGGACGCCATCCCCAACCATCGCGGCCTTCTGGCATACTTGCATCCCCAATAAGTGGTCCTTCCTTATTTGGAGAGCATTTTGCAAGAAGTTGCCTACTGATGACAATCTCAACACCATTGGGTTCAGCCTTGCGTCTGCGTGTAATTGCTGCTCGGAGCGTCAGACCGAAACCACTGACCATATCTTCTGTCAAGGGGATTTTCCTGTCCAGGTCTGGAGAGTCATCTCTCAGCGTTACGGGCAGGCTCAGGGGGGTGGGTGCTTCAACGATCTCTTGGCAGAATGGGCCTCTGCTTCCCACGGCCACCAGATCGTCGCGGCGGCTGCTACGTGGGTCCTCTGGAAGAATCGTAATAAGGCGAGATATGAAGGTCACTAGTATAACGCCGACCAACTAATTAGGGAGGTCCTCCGACAGTGCCGTAAGAGTAGATCCTTTTGCTCGCACGGCCAGATACTCTTTTGGAACTCTCTTCTCTCCTAACTCCTCGGATTTTGCATCATTTTGATTTGTTTTTTGTATAGGCGTCGACATTTTGGGCCTAGTGGTATGATTGTACAGGCTTCGGCTGTTTGAGCCTTTATGAATATTCTGGGTTTTTTTTGCATATATATATATATATATATATATATATATATATATATATATATATATATATATATATATTGGAACCAGGTAAATTGTTTCTGGAATTGCTCCTACTGGGATTTAAACTCCTGACCACTCGGGTCGCATGCATCTCTCTTAACCACTAGGCTAGAGGTCATTTGCTATATATATATATATATATATATATATATATATATATATATATATATATATATATATATATATATATATATATATATATTTTTTTTTTTTGCTATATATATATATATAGAGGTCATTTGCTATATATATATATATATATATATATATATATATATATATATATATATATATATATATATATATATATATATATATATATATATATTTCATTTGAGCTAGAGGTCATTTGCTATATATATATATATATATATATATATATATATATATATATATATATATATATATATATATATATATATATTTTTCATTTGAGCTAGAGGTCATTTGCTATATATATATATATATATATATATATATATATATATATATATATATATATATATATATATATATATATATATAGCCAATAACCTCTAGCTCAAATGGTTAGAGTGAGGCATATTCTCCCCAGAGGTTGCAGGTTCGAGCAATGGGGGAGGAACATTTAATTCCATATGGAGGAATTAATGTGAAAGCAACCAGAGTACTGGTCGGTTGCGAGTATGGTGCGATGCGGGTGCAATAAAAGTGCGGTACATGTGCAGGCCTTCGGGTTGGGAGTGTGGCCTTCGAACCGAGTTTGTAGGCTTTCGGGCCATGAGTCTGTAACACAATTACCTGTAGAACCGTTGAGCACCTCTAGAGGGGGGGGGGGAGGGGTGAATAGAGTGTGTGCGTGTGCAGCAAATATAATTACCAATTAAAAATTATGCAGTTATAAACTATGGTAGATAACTGACAGTAAATAAAATACAGTAAAGTAAGAGATCAGAGAATTAAACTCAGTGACACAACGATGTGTACTGGTCTCCCTCTGAGAGGACTACTCCAGTCTCGGGTACTCTTGCTCGATGTTAATCCATATGGCACAAGCTAAATGAGAGCTTGTAGTCTCTTACAACACCGTGCTTGGTGACGAGCGCACGACCGATTCCATAAAGTAATTTAAAAAACTGGAACATTTTCTAAATTGCAACCTCTGATACACCTCTTCAGAACCAAAACTCTAGATTGAAATAAAGCTGTACTGGCTTTGGCTAACAGTGGTATTAGGCTAGGTTTGAAAGCTTTTGCTCGTAGAAAATACTTAAGGGGATAGAGAAGAGAAAGTGAATGAGTGATTTGAAAATGTGAGAATTGTTCTCTATTTATAGTGTTTTTATTGACCGAATTTGGACAGAGTTCGGGCAGAGTTCGGATGCATGAATCTCGCAAACTAACGTTGTAGGCAGATTTGATGGAACTAAAATTTGAATTACCCAGACCGAACTCGGACCAAATCCTAATCAACCTCACAAATATTTCCTAGACTCAATAAAATTGAAAATATAGAAGAAAATATAAAAGTCTTGAACTTGATTCCATTGCAATTGGTTTTTGATGACGATGCAAATGTCTGTGCTTTGAAGTAGTAGGTTGCAGTAGGACATAGACGATCTTCTCATTTGCAACCTGTTAACCTGTAGCAGTCTGTATATTTTGCGTATCGACCAAGGTTGTAAGCCCCCTGATTTTTGGATTTTATTTTAATTATTTTTAATTATTTTATATGGATATTTTAAATTATTAAAGTTAATGATGACTATGTCAGTAGTTTACCGTAGCTTTGATTTTTGAAGCACAACAAATATGGTTTTCTCAAATACAGTTCCATATTTGAATTCTAGACTTGTCCACCTTGAGTTTTATATATCATGTCCCATCCAATTTTGCTTTTTAACATTCCTTTGACTTTGTGCAATTTCGGACCAACTTAGACAATTTGAGCCATTGACGTAATTTTAAGCCAACTTCCAATTTACTTTTCGAACTTGACATAGATCGAAACCGTATGACCCAATATATGATTTAGACCCATGTTGAGTCTACAATTCATATGCCTTGGGTGCACCATCCAATCGAGTTTCCATGTGCTACTTATTTGCAAATGGCACATGAGACTCATTAAATTAATTTTTCGGGTCCAATTTGACTAGTAATGCTACTCGGACCCTAACCTAGTCAACCCTACTAGTTAGAGCCTAACTAGGAGTACCAAAACCAAGTATGCATATATTTAAGAGAATTTTAAGGATTAAATTGCAGCCATATGCAATATTCTCTTATATCTTTGACTTGGTCAAACATCTAACCAAAATAGGAAATCTATTAATAATAGTATGATTTGGAGAACCAAATCCTATCCAAATTAGATCAAACCAAAGCCCATGCACTATATATATATACGTATCAAACCCTAACCATCTCCCTCTCAAATAACCACCCACTTCTCCACAAATCCTTCCCAAACCTAGCGGCCACCACTCCAAACCCGAAACCCTAGCCGACCCCCCTTTCTTCACAAAATATAATTTTTCCTCGATTTTTGTGCCAACCACAACCACTTGAACATCCCTCTCAACATCCTCTTCCACCCTAGCAACTATAGGATCAACCTTACGGCCGTTAGAGAGGTGCACGACGCGCTACTTGGGCCGAAACTCCGTCGAATCGAAGTCTGAAACGTCATAGCAGGTTAGTCGAATTGTAGATGATGTTTCACCCACTTTTTCTCATCTTTTTCTCCTCAAACCAAATCTGAGAGTTACCTTTGTTTGTCTAGTCAAACCTCTGATCGCCGGATCCCCTAGTTCCAAGCGGTTTGCCTGTGGCGTTGATTCTACGACAGGGTATCCAGAACTAACGAATTCTATTGCGGGCAACTTTTCACCTATTTAAGGTCAGTTTCTAACCTTTTAATATTTTTATTCAGAATCTAGACGTCGATACCTTTCCGACGCATATCTAAAAGTTAGGTTTTGCATCCGTTTGCTATTTTTAAAAATTCATGACATTTGTCATGTCACCGAACTCCGAAAAATTTTGTTTTCCTTGTGTCCAAAAGTGTCAAAACTTCATGAATCCATATTAAACTTTATGTTGTGCAAGGTTTAACATTATAAATACTATTTTAGCTAATTTTTGTAATTTTTACAGAATTTATTATTTTTATTTTATCACTGTTTTGAACTAAATTAATGGGTCGATTTGAGGAAGTCACATGTGGCATTGACATAAGACCTCTTGTGAAAGGGTTTCCTATTGAAAAATATAATTATAGTAATATATAAATATTTATAGATAAATTTTAGAATTTAAATATATTATTTTTTTATAATTGTAAAGTATTTACGAGAGGATTTGCTACCTATATGTACTTATATAATAGATGCAGTGTCGTAACAACGTTATGGCAACTAGGAGACGTCGATACTCATATAATTTAGGTATGGTATGTTGATATAGAATATTAAATATAATGTATTATTATATATGAGCTTGGGAGGATCGACAAGGACACCGGAGTTGGACAGGCTTGCCCGCAGACAGTAGTTACAGGCAAGCGTGCCTTGCCATCGTTACAGATCTTTCTTTTCTGTCTTGTTATTTTTTATTAGCATTGCATGACGTAGGACGTTGATACTTAGTGTCCGTTTATAGACGGATACCGATGTCATGATAGTGACATCGAGTATTGAAATTAGGTATTACGTACATACTGATGTGTCCATTGACACGATTGACCACAGGATACCGACACATTCATGATGCGAGGTTTACATGACTATTCGTGGTATTGACCTCATGTTAGCATTCTAGATTTCTTTATCAGAATTGATTTTACTTTCGAGATGACTGTACAGACTTGACATTGCTAGATTCTAGACATGGGGATTGGGGAGAACTTGACTACAATATCAGACCTATTGTCGTGTGGCCCGTTGTTTAGTGACCTTTATCTCTTTAGCAGAGTAAGGGATTATCACTGTCGAGAATTGATTGTCCTTGGTGCCACGACACAGGTACTGGGAACAATACCCTGCTGAGGTGCTAGTGAGCCTTAGTGGAAGGGGTCTGGTATTCTAGAAAAGTATCTCACTTGCATAGCACATAGACGGATACAGTAGATTGTCTTAGTTCATATTTTATTTATGTACCTTGGCATGTATATTATGCACCCTGCTAGTCCTCTGAGGACCTGGCTATTTTCCAGGCTTAGACGAAGCTGAAGACTACCAAGAGGTTTACGGTTCGGGAGCTGAGACCGGAGGCATACCGGCACAGGAGGACGAGATAGTGCCGGAGAATTTTTCGTGATCATGTTATAATTATTTTTAGTCTTGCTACATTATTTCTTTTTCTTTTCATCAGACTTGTAGTTGATTTGTACTTTCTTTCTATTTCTATAATTTTGGGATGATTTACCCGCACAGACTTCATTACTTTTATTGCTGGATATTTGAGACATTTTCTTATTTATTCTTGATCTCTTTGTAGACTCTGTGGATGTGATTAGATGTATATACATGTGGACTATGTTATATTTCTTGGTGTTATCATGATTTACAGCTTAAGTATTTCGCTAATGGGCTTGTTGTATAGCTTGGCCCATTGGTGAAGTGCTGCCGGCATGTATTCGTATACCTGGTCCCACGTATTTTAGGACTGGGGCATTACATATTTTTGTGGTGGCCCATGCAGGTCTACGTTAATCACTTCGGTTACATAACTGTACCTACGTGAGCCTGCAAATAGAATAGGAAAGACCCATAGGATCACATCCACATGCTTGATACCTTCCTTGACTTCGTTTCGAACTCGTACTTGACTTTTTGATTTGCATCCAGTTTGATATGTTCTACTATAATCCTTATATATTCATGCTAGTAAGATGAATCTTCATAATGGATGTATCTTTCCTTACTATCACATTAGGAAAGCAGGAGCACAGTCATTAGAAGTTATAAGTGCAGGTGGAGTCTTCACGAATTGTGCGATGTCATGGTGATATCTATACTATTAGCCCACAATAGCTTGAGGAATAGGACTTGAGGATACATCCACAAACAAGATTATAGACTTCTCTCCGACTCTTCAGCATGAATGTTTTCATATTATCTTCTTTTTCAACATGATTGCTTTTGTGTTCTTTCCTACTCATTTGACTAAACCCTTCCATGTTGACTTCTTGAGTAATTCTTCCAGTTCTTTTTGTGCTAAGTTGTTGGAAAGTGTATTATGGATTGGTCTAAGGAAAAGTTTGAGAAATTATATTAATCCTTGTATTACAGAATCAAAGTTTTTGCATCCAGAGAAATACTGGCGAGGCAAGACTTAAGATAACGGCATCATGGCTACATATGTTTCTCAAATTTTACTTGAACCATATCCTATGCATGTTGACATTTTTCCTGTATTTTTGTAAAAAAATTAATTCAAAAGTATTTCATGGATTTGGCCAATATAAGCTCAAGAACCTGTATTACTTGGCATGGTAGATGTGCACTGCAGCCATCCGTCGTATTATGGAATAAAAAAGTTATTTGCAGCCAGATGTACACTGGCGTGGCAGTAACTTTATGTGACATAACCACGGAGATATATGGTTCTCGAGTCTTACCTAGACTATGTCCTATGTATCTTGTTTGGCTTCACATCGTTCTTGGAAATAATTCGACAAACCTTCCTGCTTTGCTTGACCCTATCGTTGTTTGATATTGGTATATAGGTTTTTTTGACCCAGTTTTAGGTTCTCATTACCTTCTACTTATTAAATGACTAAAATAGTTAAAACCTTATAGTTATATTATATAATATAATTAAGCTAGATATTGGTGTGATTGTGATGTTGGATAGCTAGAAACGGGTAAGTTTCTTATAGATGGATCCTAGTGAGATTATGAGTCGAGTATGAATGCCTGGATATCGGATGCGTAGAGCCCATTAGGAGGAATTGCTAGGAGTGATCTGACGAGTATCATTGAATAGGTTATAATACTATACCTATGATAGAATGGTACGACTAGTGGTATTAGAATTCTTCTGTAGTAAAACACTTTAATCCTTTTTTTCCTAGCTTATTTTCGAGAAGCATCTTAGAGTTGTGTTGGGAGTATTAAGGAAGAAGAGATTGTATGCTAAGCTTAGTAAGTATGAATTTTGCCTTGATAGAGTTCCTTTCCCTGGATACATTATCTCGAGAGAAGGACTTTCAGTTGATCAGGAAAAGATAGCTAACGTAGAGTCTTGGACGACACCAACATCGGTTGCAGAAGTTAGGATTTTTCTCGGACTTGCAAGGTATTACCGCAGGTTCGTAGGAAATTTCTCACGGATTGCAGAGCCGATGACACGGTTGACCCGTAAGGATCAGGAGTTCCAGTGGACAGAAGATTGTCAGAAGGCTTTTGAAGAGTTGAAGAAGAGGTTGACCTCAACACCTATTTTGATGCTTCCTTATGGATCAGAAGGATTTGTTGTATACAGTGATGCGTCGGCTAGTGGACTTGGATGTGTTTTGATGCAACACGGAAGGTCATAGCCTATGCATCGAGGCAACTAAGGGCACATGAGAAGAATTACCCTACTTATGATTTGGAGTTAGTAGTTGTGATCTTTGCAGTGAAGATGTGGAGTAATTATTTGTACGGAGAGCGTGTGAAGATATTTACGGATCATAAGAGCTTGAAGTATGTCTTCACGCAAAATGAGTTGAATATGAGACATAGGCGGTTGTTGGAGCTTATGACAGACTATGCCATAGATTTGCAGTACCATCTTGGCAAGGCGAACGTAGTGGTAGATGCATTGAGTAGGAAGCCTACTGCATATTTTTTGACAGCTCAGCCATAGTTATTAGAGGATCTTCAGGAGCTTGGAATAGAAGTCATTATGCTGGGACAACAATGAGTACTTGCCAATCTTGAAGTATATTCGTCACTTATGGATAGAATCAAGGCATCATTACCTACAGATGCAAGATTTTGAAGACTTTGCGAGAGAACAGAGGTAAGAGCGACAGATACTTAGACCAGAGCTTGTGACGCAGACAGTCGAAAAAGTGAAGCGAATTCAGAGTCATCTTCAGGAAGATCAATACCGACAGAAGCATTAGGCCGATACGCATCGTCGACCACTGGAATTCAAGGCGGAAGAGCATGTATTTTTGAGGATCTCACTGACGTGGGGCACCATTCGATTCGGGAGTAGAGGGAAGTTGAGTCCAAGGTATATTGGACCGTTTGATATTATTGAGCATGTAGGAGAGGTGGCATATCGTCTTGCATTACCCCCATCACTAGAGGGAGTATATGATGTATTCCATGTCTCACAGTTGAGGAGGTATGTGATTGATCCCAGTCATGTGGTAGATCACTCTGAGATCACGGTAGGTATCTTGGATACGAGTGAGAAGACGCTTAGAGGGAAGACGATTAGACTGGTTCGAGTTGCATGGAGGTACCATTCTCCGGAAGAATCAACTTGAGAGTGTGAAGATTCTATTCGTGAGCGTTATCCCCACTTATTTGAAGATGCCGGTAAATCTTAGCTTAATTATTCTTATGATAAGTTTTCTTTTTATAATTGTGTTATTTTTTATTTCGAGGACGAAATTTTCTAAGGAGGGTAGGTTGTAAGCCCCCTGATTTTTGGATTTTATTTTAATTATTTTATATGGATATTTTAAATTATTAAAGTTAATGATGACTATGTTAGTAGTTTACTGTAGCTTTGATTTTTGAAGCACAACAAATATTATTTTCTCAAATCCAGTTCCATATTTGAATTCTAGACTCGTCCACCTTGAGTTTGATATATCATGTCCCATCCAATTTTGCTTTTCAATATTCCTTTGACTTTGCGCAATTTCGGGCCAACTTAGGCCAATTTGAGCCATTGACGTAATTTTAAGCCAACTTCCAATTTGCTTTTGGAACTTGACATAGATCGAAACCGTATGACCCAATATATGGTTTTGACCCATGTTGAGTCTATAATTCATATGCCTAGGGTGCACCATCCAATCGAGTTTCCATGTGCTACTTATTTGCAAATGGCACATGAGACTCATTAAATTAATTTTTCGGGTCCAATTTGACTAGTAATGCTACTCGGACCCTAACCTAGTCAACCCTACTAGTTAGAGCCTAACTAGGAGTACCAAAACCAAGTATGCATATATTTAAGAGAATTTTAAGGATTAAATTTCAGCCATATGTAATATTCTTTTATATCTTTGACTTGGTCAAACATCTAACCAAAATAGGAAACCTATTAATAATAGTATGGTTTGGAGAACCAAATCCTATCCAAATTAGATCAAACCAAAGCCCATGAACTATATATATATATATATATATATATATATATATATATATATATATATATATATATATATATATATATATATCAAACCCTAACCATCCTCCTCTCTCATAACCACCCACTACTTCACAAATCATCCCCAAACCTAGCGGCCACCACTCCAAACCCGAAACCCTAGCCGACCCCCCTTTCTTCACAAAATATAATTTTTTCTCGATTTTTGTGCCAACCACCACCACTTGAACATCCCTCTCAACATCCTCTTCCACCCTAGCAACTATAGGAGCAACCTTATGGCCGTTAGAGAGGTGCACGACGCGCTACTTGGGCCGAAACTCCGTCGAATCGAAGTCTGAAGCATCACAGCAGGTTAGTCGAATTGTAGATGATGTTTCACCCACTTTTTTTCATCTTTTTATCCTCAAACTAAATCTGAGAGTTACCTTTGTTTGTCTAGTCCAACCTTTGATCGCCGGATCCCCTAGTTCCAAGCGGTTTGCCCGTGGCGTTGATTCTACGACAGGGTATCCATAACTGAAGAATTATGTTGCGGGCTAATTTTCGCCTATCTAAGTTCAGTTTTTAACCTTCTAATATTTTTATTCAGAATCTAGACATCGATACCTTTCCGACGCATATCTGAAAGTTAGGTTTTGCATCCGTTTGCTATTTTTAAAAATTCATGACATTTGTCATGTCACCAAACTCCAAAAAATTCTGTTTTCCTTGTGTCAAAAAGTGTCAAAACTCCATGAATCCATATTAACTTTATGTTGTGCAAGGTTTAACATTATAAATACTATTTTAACTAATTTCTTTAATTTTTACAGAATTTATTATTTTTATTTTATCACTGTTTCGGAACTAAATTAATGGGTCGATTTGAGGAAGTCATATGTGGCATTGACATAAGACCTCTTGTGAAAGGGTTTCCTATTGAAAATATAATTATAGAAATATATAAATATTTATAGATAAATTTCAGAATTTAAATATATTATTTTTTTATAATTGTAAAGTATTTACGAGAGGATTTGGTACATATATGTACTTATATAATAGATGTAGTGTCGTAACAACGTTATGGCAACTAGGAGACGTCGATACTCATATAATTTAGGTATGGTATGTTGATATAGAATATTAAATATAATGTATTATTATAGGTGATCTTGGGAGGATCGACAAGGACACCGGAATTGGACAGGCTTACCCGCAGACAGCAGTTACAGGCAAGCGTGCCTTGCCATCGTTACAGATCTTTCTTTTCTGTCTTGTTGTTTTTTATTAGCATTGCATGATGTAGGACGTTGATACTTAGTCTCCGTTTATAGACGTGTACCGATGTCATGATAGTGACATCGAGTATTGACATTAGGCATTACGTACGTACTGATATGTCCATTGACACGATTGACCACAGGACACCGACACATTCATGATGCGAGGTTTACATGACTATTCGTGGTATTGACCTCGTGTTATCATTCTAGATTTCTTTATCAAAATTGCTTTTACTTTCGAGATGACTGTACAGACTTGACATTGCTAGATTCTAGACACGGGGATTGGGGAGAACTTGACTACAATATCAGACCTATTGTCGTGTGGCCCGTTGTTTAGTGACATTTATCTCTGTAGCAGAGTAAGGGATTATCACTGTCAAGAATTGATTGTCCTTGGTGCCACGACACAGGTACTGGGGACAATACCCTGCTGAGGTGCTAGTGAGCCTTAGTGGAAGGGGGCTGGTATTCTTGAAAAGTATCTCACTTGCATAGCACATAGACGGATACAGTAGATTGCCTTAGTTCATATTTTTATTTTGGTACCTTGGCATGTATATTATGCACCTTGCTAGTCCTCTGAGGACCTGGCTATTTCCCAGGCTTAGACGAATCTGAAGACTACCCAGAGGTTTACGGTTCGGGAGCTGAGACCGGAGGCGTACCGGCACAGGAGGACGAGATAGTGCCGGAGGATTTTTCGTGATCATGTTATAATCATTTTTAGTCTTGCTACATTATTTCTTTTCTTTTCATCAGACTTGTAGTTGATTTATACTTTCTTTCTATTTTTATAATTTTGGGATGATTTACCTGTACAGACTTTATTACTTTTATTGATGGATATTTGAGACATTTCCTTATTTATTCTTGATCTCTTTGTGGACTCTGTGGAAGTGATTAGATGTATATACCTGTGGACTGTGTTATATTTCTTGGTGTTATCATGATTTACAGCTTAAGCATTTCGCTAATGGGCTTGTTGTATAGCTTGGCCCATTGGTGAAGTGCTACTGGCATGTATTCGTATACCTGGTCCCACGTATTTTAGGACTGGGGCGTTACAAAGGTTGACGTTGATTATCGAAATCAGGTGTGATCATTAACCAATGGGCTAACAATCTCCTCTATTTTGATAATTGACAAACTTTGAGTCTATACCAAAATATAATGGGATATATAACTTTGAAATATATACACCTGACTTGTTCTGAATCTGAATCGTAAATTTTTTTGGTATTGTTCTGTTTCTCCCCCTTTGTCATGTAGTCAAAATGTAGCTCCCCCGCAAGTTGTGAAGCCAACAATAACAAAGAGAAACGCAGAGTAATATCCGAAAATAGTTATAAAAATTAACAAGCCAGTAATTTCTCAAGTGTGATCATCAGTAGTGAATATAGATGAAAACAACTAAGATAACATAAAAATAACTACAGCTGAAAATGAGTTCACAGTGCATAAAACAACTAGAATTGAACTAGTGCAAAGTACTACAGATAGTCAAAAATTAAAGAGTGACACTACATGAAGATCATCATCACTGAACAACGTTATAAAATACTAAGCCCAAAAGACTGACTCAATCATCAGCATCATCAACAGGAGCGTAGGGATCAACATAAGTAGTCGTCGGATCAAAGAATCCGAAAGTGGGCTGATCCTTAAGTCTCGGTCCGTCGAAGCCGGAATGATGGAGAATAAGAGCTGGAACTGAGGGATAATGGGCTAAAGTCCACTAAATGTCCATTATGCTATTTCTCAAGACCTGAGCCTGAGAAATATGATGGTACTCAACATCAGTGAAAAGAGTCATGTAGGCCTCATGTCGCTGTCCCTGGAGGGTGACAAATGCATCAAACATCTGGAAGAACTCGTCGAAGTGTCCTGGAGCAGCAGGGGGTGGAGTATCTACTGGAGCTACGGCTGGATCAGGGGCTGACCACAGAGCCAGTCAAGGAATCCCGTTCTCACCACCTATTGATTGTAGTAAGCTATCCAAGATGCTTTTTGTGAAAAGCAATAGCACTCACTTCTATCACCTCCCGACATGGTCATCTCACTTTGTTTGCCTTCTTTCGCCCTCCCTTCGGGAACCGCACTAGGTGGAGGTGGGGGTAGAGGGTGAGGGTACTTCCTAGATCTAATCAGCTCAGAAGACGACCCAGAAATAGGACATATATCTAAGTTGATTCCAAATTTCTAAAGGATCACCGCATGATGCATAGGATAGAGGAGGTTGCGTCCTATCCTACGACAACTAACCATACAGTAATAACAATCTTGGGAACATAAAATGTAACTCCAAAATAAATGTGATACATGGCCGATATCTCTAAGAAGGTGACCTCATCAGTAGATCCCGTCTTAGGTAGCAAGGCAGAGTAAACAATACGATGGAGTTCATAAAAGTTCTGGTTTAGGTGGCGTACGAACAAATGAAACCGAGGAACCGGATCCGGATGACACATTGTTGCCTTAAGAGACTCAAGGGACATGTCAGGAGGGAAATGAACTTTATTAATCTCGACTAGAGCTTTGCCGTTGTCAGGCATATGGAAGTACTCACTCAAGTCAGTCGAGTTAAACTCAAGTTCTTTTCCAATAACACAAGAATAAATGTTGTCGTCTGCCTCTTGCGTATTGCAATAGAACATCCGAACAACATTATCATAACTTTTTTCTCAAAGTCTCAAGAAAGCCTCGGAGCCCTAAGTTTTCAAAAATAGATGCATACTCCAAAAATATAGTGAAATTTATCGATTGACCGGGGCAAATGTTCCGGTATCGGAATTGGGTAAACCAAGATTATGAATTTTTCGAAGACGAAAATAGGTTAGTGTTAAAATCCTCTTCGTCGTCGGGGCGTGTAAACCCCCCTTAATTTTAAATATTTATTATTATATTTTATAATATTTTTTAATTATTGGATTTTAAAATTTTAGATTTTATAATATTTTGGGTAGCAAGTTTAAATGCTACAGTAAATATACATAGATAAACTTGTAGCAAGTTTATGTACTAAATGTATCATAAAGATATTTTTAATTAAGAAATTTTTATTATAAATTTTTATAGTATTTTTTATTTGTTATTAAAATGGATTGTATCTAATAAATGAACGATTTTTATAGTGGTAGGAATTGCTACAATATAGGTAGCTAGCAGGATTAATTACTCAAGGATTTATTGAAATATTTTAGAAATATTTTGTAAATTTTATAAGATTTTATATAAATTATTTGAATTTATTTAGTTTATATATATATATATATATATATATATATATATATATATATATATATATATATATATATATATATATATATATATATATATATATATATATATAATTAAAGAAAAGAAAAGAAAGAAATGAACCCGAGTTACTGTTCCCTTGCGGGAATAGTACTCGCATAGGTCCGCGCCCCCAACCCGATAACAATCTATATAGAGTAGCGAGAGAGAAAGAGAGGAGAAAAGCAAACTCTAACAAAACTCTCCCCCAGCACCGCCCCTGCACGACCCCGACCTCCACTGGTGCGCGCACGGCCGCCACGAGCCGCCGCCTGCCGGCCACTCCGCTGGAAACAACAGCAGACCCCAGCAGCAGCAGTAGTGTCACCCATGCTATTTTGCGACCCAATTTCTTTGCCCTCGCTCGCTTTTTTTACGAGCCGTTTTCTCTGCTATGTAGTCAACCTGTCCATCTTCAACACACTTTAATTAGTTTTAATTTATACGAACTAGATTGTTCGATAAATCGACACAAAGACGAGGAAAAAACTGTTCGAAATAGAACAGAAAACCAATCCAATACCCTCAATTGGAAGGCCAAAATTGGTCGATCAATTGAGAAACCTGGAAAACTAAATGATGACAGTCCTACAAAATATATACGGCTTTAAAATCCTTTTTACAGAATTAAAATTTGTCAACTATATGACGAGAAATCGATCTCCGAATATTGACGAAAAACTGTTTTCAAACTGTTGGAAATTTAGAAAAATCTTCCGATACGGTATGCGTCCCAAAAAATCGGGCAACGTGGTCGCAACCCATGAGAATCGAAAGACGCGTATGGATGTTGTCGACATGTGGGATTCAACGGAACTTAATTTTGTTGTGCGTGCGCGACGGAATCGAGGCGTATCCGTCGAGATACACTGTATCGGCCTGTTACAAACTAGCCCATATCTTCGTGCAGAATCGAGACGAAACTTGCGCCAACAAGACTATATCAACTTTCTGGTCCTGTGTGCCAAGTTTGGTCCGATTCTGAAAAGGTCGACTGAAACGCTATTTTAGCGGGCCTACGACCCGAGCCAACGGGCAAATTTGTGTATGGCCCACCGGAATCCAACTTTGGACATACAGTTGGGTTAGACATATAGTTTGATGACTTTAGAGACCGTAGGTACTGTCACACTTTTTGGTGCAAAACGGGTCCAACGACGGATATCGTTTTAACTCAAAATTACGATTTTGCCCTTGTGTCCAGAATTGAACTTTTGGGCAGACGTTTTTAGACATTTCTTTTATACCAAATATATTGTTGATGTCGATTTCAGCATCTAGAGACTGTTGCACAAGTTTGATTTTGTGTGACACACTAAGTGGTTGGTATTATCGGTTTCACCAGCAAAGGACCCCAGGCGAGTACATTTGTTGTTTGTTTTTGATATTGTTAATTATTATAGTTCATTGTTAGTCATTTAATATTTGATTCTTGATACGCTCGTCAAACGGATACCACATTTTGTCTCTCTTTCCTATCTTGTCGTGTTTCTTACTTGTCGTGTCGGGAAGGGGAAGTACCAAGTAGATGTGTGATCTGACCGTAGACATTATTTTATTTCATGCAAGTAGACCTCGTAGACCTTGTTTTATTTCATGCAAGTAGATCTCGTAGACCTTATTTTATTTCATGCAAGTAGACCTCGTAGACATTGTTTTATATTAATGCAAAGTAGACTTCATAGACCTTGTTTTTATTTTATTGAATATAGACCTCATAGACCGTGCGGTGTAGCGTCCCAGCCGATCACACATCGAAAAGTGTACTTCAACACACTTAGATAGCTATGTTCCTCGTCCACCCTTTATATGTTCCATATATTTTCCTGTCTCTAGTTCATTGTATTACCATGTTATAGTAGATTCTCTTATCATGTATTTTATGGCTAACCTATGTTTTATAGTCATTATCATATATTGAAACTGCACTCAATAAATTGTACTTGTTCTATTCCTGACTAGAAACTAATATTTTTCAGATAATCGCTTGCTACATTATGTTTGGACCGTTGGGGAGATATAGGTATATGCTGAGGTCAACCATAGAAGACTAGTTAGATTGTTGGCAGTTTTTAATATTTGTATAAGTTTATATTTTCTTCAAATATAAAACTTGTGAATATTGTAAATTTAAATTAGTTATTGTGAATGAGAAAAAAATTATTATTTTATGTAATTTTGAGCATCATGGCCTTGACAGCATTAAACTGCCGACATTACGGCGTAGGCTGGCTTGGACATGCACTCGTATCCCGAAAAGTGGTACGGGTCGTGACAAGTTTTTGTGGTGGCCCATGCAGGTCAGTTTTCACAAATTGTGTGAACTCGTGGTAGTATTATATTAGCCGTACTGCTGCGTGCCTGAGACTAGAAAATGCTCATTCACAATTAAGATTTAGGAGGATAACAATGAATAGAAGTCCCTCATTCAATATTAACTGTCGGGTAGCTAGGGTTGTTATATAGGCCATATGAGTTAGGTGGGAATTCACTGAATTCTAAACCCTATTAATAACTTGAGAATTTTCATAGAGGGATATACCATTGTGTTTTGATACGATGGTAGAATCTAAGGTAGGTAGACCCTCGCTTGGTAAATTAGGCCTTCCTAGGACTCAATCCCTAACCTTGACAATTTGATCAATTTATCTTTTCTGCCCCCATTTAAACATTATTATCATATCATAAGGTCTGTATTGCTTATTTAGTCTCCATTGGCCCTAGCAATTATTTTCCTAAGAGTAGATGCTTTATTTCCATCCTTTGACTTTTGAGCCTAACATGATTCGATTTACCATATAAATTTTGAGTCCGCTTTCTGAAATTCAAGATATTTATGGGTTACACTCCTCTTGCCTTTCATCGTTTTCCTCCTAATCGTTCGTTTGATTTTCAAAACTGACATTTTCATTCAAGGACAAATACTTACATTTTCTATCATGATCAACTTGTTTGAACTTCTAGAAACTCCTTGAAATTCTTAGGGATATAGTTGGAATAATTTTCATGACTTCGATGGCAAGACAGAAGCGCACTGTCGCCATTTATTTGAGTATGGAGACTACGGGATTTACTGCAGCCAGCAGCGCACTAGCGAGGCACGAGCCTAAAGTTGAAATTATTTCAAGTAAACGTAGGTTATTGAATGTTGTTAAAACTATGTCTTAGTTGTCCTCTTTTGATCTTAGTTATCTTTATGTCAATATTGGATAGAGTTAATAAAATATCAGAATATTATATCATATTTGAGTCACGAAACCAAGGATTTACTACATCCAAGTGTACACTTGCGAGACATAAATTCCCGATAAAATGACTTCAGACAGGATTACAGTTTTCGGATACTATAGAGGTTAGAAAAATAACTTATGTGTCCCATTGATTCAAAGCCAATACTAGTAGAAATTCTATAAGTTGGGTAGCATGCCTCCCAACCTAGCATCCCGTTGTTCTTGTGACCTATTAACGAGGTAATTGACTGACACTAGTAAGTTTACCTAGACTATAGAATTTAGAGGTCCCTAACCTATTGGTCGACCAAGGCCTTAGACAAAAAGACAAGCAGGACAACTATAAAGGCACCAATACCAGGCACTAATATCGGACGACTCTTAGATTTTGATGAACTTGAACTACTTATGCCTTCTTTCAATCATAAATCTCGCGTACCTATATTTTTTGAATACATTGACTAATGCTGCTATTATAGCCTAGTTTTGCAAACTTTTTCTTTATCGAGCTTGTTCAGGACACATGTTTATTAGGGAATGCACACTAATATATTGTCTAATTAGAATCGGTGTATTATGGTATGATCAAACTTAGTGCATCGGTTCGCTCTTCATATGATTAACCTATGTGGATTGAGATATAGATGCCTCTAGGACTCATCCGCAACTACCGTGACAACTCCCTTTGAATTATTCAATCGCCCTTGGAACCTCACCTTCACATTCGATCCCCTCTCCCTTGAACTCTTTATTGTTTTTTCCTTAATTCAGAAAAACAAATACTTGTATTTGAGAGAGGATAGACACAGAATGCCCCCTTGGTTCACCATATCACCTATGGCTATGAAAGCTATTACACAATCATTTTCCATCTATTTGAAATCGGAGAATGATCTTTAAACTTGATTCATATCTACCATATCACATTACCTACTACTTCATGTAGTATTCTTTTATAATCAAGAGTCGAGGTACAATATCAGAACCTTTAAATTTTTTTTCTAACATCTTTCATCCTAAAATCGTGTCTTAGTTTCTGGAGTGAATAGATCGTTAGTCCTTCCAAATTTTAGGATTTACTAGGATTATCGATTGATTAGGACAAATTGGTTTCCACTAGGATGACAAATTAGTGCCTCATGAACACCCACTTTCTATTCAGATCTTTTGGTGTCCCTTACCGTGACATTGATATTCGGAGCACGAGATCAGTTGTTTCCTTCCAACAAATTCCATATACCAGATCTAGACGAATCCATCTTCATGTAGGCATATCATGTCCCACTCAAACACGTCCCCTTGTACTCTATTTTTATGATACGACTTTCAGGTCAAAAAGGCTAAACTATAACCCTTACCATAATACCGATATACTTTTCGGCTATAATTGGAGACTCAATCTTGACTCAAACCTATCGACCCAATATATGGATGTGATCTACTCAAAGCCTACTATGTACATGCCACTAGTGTGCCACTCAATTGAGTCCTCTTGTGCTACTTAAACTCAAAAGTCACAGAAGACACATTTTTGGACTTTTGGAATCTAGTTAACCAACCCGACTGGCAATTAGCCCAACCACTTGAGTTGGAAGCTATTCTAGGTTACCCTAACCTAATAGGAATGGTTCAAATTGATTTTATGGGATCTTGTCCAGCCAATATATATTAAAATCCAAGGCTCATTCAATCCAAGATTGATGTCTAATTAAGGGGCCCATTGAGACCCAATTAAACCCATCCATGCATATCACCATATTTGGACTATAAAAATCAAACTTGATAAAATGGGACCCGACACCTATTATGTAGGCTCCATCACTTGGTCCACTAAATCTCTTTTCATATAATCCCTTAACCATATACGTACATCTTCGTAGCTTATGTTATGCGACGAATGGGATCCCTCGGTACCAACTTATTTTTGGTTATACTGACCAATACCTCACCTACTACCTTGAGAGGCAATATTAAATAGGTAATACCTAGGTTTCCATTAGAGTTCATGACTACGATCAGAAGTACCCCATATCCACATACCTCTCCTTGAAATTTGATCTTCTTAGGGGTCCTATTATGGTGCTTTCCATGACAACCAATTTCTGTAGGTTTGGGTAGAACCTTGAACTTAGTGTACTCCATCTCTTAGAATGGGATGCCACTCGTAATCGTTATTCCGCCTGATTGGAAGTTGCGATATGATCCTTTTATTACATTTTATATCGTTTGCTAGCTCGTGCGTTTAGATAACCGCGGTAAAATATCGCAACTTTGATTCTTCAAGTCCATTCTACCATAGAATCGTGTTTTAGTTTAAGCCGAGACAAAAGTTTTGAGGGTATAGATTCCAAGCCACTCTAAGAAAGGGGTTTCATGAATTAGCCAATGATTGGGATAGATCGGTTTCAATTGAACTAATAAAACTGTGGTTCATAACGTCCACTCCTATTTGTACCAATTGATATCCTCTACCGTGACTTTCATATTGGGAGCACAACCCAAGCCTTTCCTTCCAACAAATTTCACACTCATGAAATAAAAGAGACACTCCACCCACATGACATACACGACCTACACAAACACGCCATCATGTACTCCATTTTGATTACACAACATAAATGACACAATTTTCCTTAGAATATACCAGGATGACCATTTTTGTTCCAAATTGATCTTAACCTTGCCACCTCGACCCATTCCCTTAAACAAACTAAATACACATGATCCATGCGAGACACATCACACCTACGACTTCTGTTTCTCACCCAAGCAAACATATGCCTCATGTACAACACTAAACACTGATCCCACACACGCTAGTCATTATGACTTAAAGATTCCAAACACTTAACTAATTATATTCTATAGCAAGGTTCATGTACTTATTATAGATTCTCATCACTTGGCCATAAATTTATCTTTCCCTAAGTTCTTCAAGCTGACCTTTTAGTTTTCCATGTTAGCGAAGAGTGAAATCCCTTGAACCAACACGTTTCAGTTATATTCGAATAAGAGATTCCTACCTCTTGTTGAAAGCATAGCCGATAGGAACATTATTAAATTATAATAATTGTCTTGTAGAAGTTATGTCACGACCCGATCCCAAGTTAATGGGTCGAACCGGACCATGCCCAGCCTGCACCGTGGTGAGACGGCGGCAGTAAGCTGTTCCATTGCAGGTATTCACAACAACACAAGTACATTTGTCACAACTGTTATATTCGGAAATTGAAACTTTATAAAATATTTTGAAGTACAACTGAAAAGGAAATGCTAAAATAAAACTACAAGATCCAAATAAAGAAGAAAATACAGAAAAGAAAAACTATCTAAACATCTGGTTCAGTAGTCCCCTGGATCAGCGTCCTCTAGAGACGGCTCCGGTATCGTCGTAGGGTAGAGAACCGGGTCATAATAGCTATCATATTATAGCTCATCATCCTCAGTGTTACCTAAAAATGTTGTCTCCAGTCAGGAGGGAGCAAGAACGAAATATATATCTCATAATTTAAATAGTAATTGGAAAGTGCAGGATAAATAGTTTGAAATAATATTTTTCAGCAGTTTAAAACAGTTCTGTGTGTTTTGAATAAGCAAACGTCTATGACCGGCTTGGGTTGAGCAGTAGTATCCTGGCGATACGATATGGCTTATCCCCGTGTGTAAGAGGGGTAAGCTAATACAGTTATGACAGTAGGGCTTTGGTCATAAACGCCTACACTATTCCCCCAGTCCCACAATCAATAACAGTATCAATCAGTAGTTGAACCCTAAGATAGAGTTCCGTGTCAGCAGTGTGGTTTAACATGCAGCTTAACTTTACTAAGTAAAATACATGAATACATAATCCGAAACTTGCCTTGTATTAGATGACTGGAAAGACGAGTCGATACCGAGGAGGAACGTCAGGTGTATCTTCGAGTTCCTACAGTTGAGAACTCGACTTAGATCCGTTGTATAACCAGGCTAAGTGTGCTAGTTACAATCTCTAGTAACAAGTCCTAGTCAGGTTTTAAGTTGTTATTTAGGCTACAGCTAACGTTTACGTCGCAAGCTACGTACGTTGATTAAACCGATTAATTTGGTTATTTGGAAATAATAACAAGAACCAATTATCTTTGGAAAACTTTGTGCTTTTGTAATATATCTATAAAATATAGTTTCTTACAGTGACAAATCATGAACTAGTTATCTTACTATTATTTTATCCATTTATTTAATTCTTAATTAATTTTAAACGAGAAATGATTACGTTCTAACTACGGTTATACATCCAATCCAAAACCACCCAAGATCAACATCAACCACCCAGAAAAGAAAGTAAAAATCTGCGCTATGCAATACAGGGGCACAGCTAAACATCCTAGAGTTATGGGCTTATGCCCTGTACAATTCTTTTACATAAAAAAATAAGAGAATGATTTAGTTCCTAATTAAAATGTGCGGTAAATAATTATCTAAATAAACAACTTAAAAATAAAATAATTTAAATTAAAATTTGAAGTCTCAGACTCGGTCCATCATCAAATCTAGCTAATACCTCAACGCCCGGTCGGACCGGTGCGTTTGTATTTCGCTAGGGCCCACAGACCGGTACGGTCGTCGCCCGAAAAATCAGTTTTAAAATTCATTTTCCGAAAACCAATTTGAAATCCAAATAGATAAAGTTTTTGTAAAAATTTGGGCAACATTTCCTCTATTTCGGGACAACCCAAAACTGGGAAATGCGCCAACAAAATCCTGCAATTGTTCCAACCAAAGAATAACCCAAAAATATAACCACAGAAATAATTTCTCAACCACCAGAACCTTCCCGAAATACTCGGGATCCCGCAATCAAACCAACAACATACAAAATCTCGCAAACCACATCACAAAATGTTAACGTAGCTAACCGAATTACCACGAAGCTAAGCCGGATTTCCCAAAGGGAAACCGGGGACCGTTATCATCATCGACTACTCAAAATAAACGCAACAGGGCAGAGAAATTATACCTCGGGATGCTCGGCTAGAGCTCTCAGATGATAGAGAAAGAAAATAATAATAATCCCGCAGCGATGTTGACGACGAACGCCGATAAATCCAGAAATAGGGCACGCTGGCCAGAAAAAGAAACGCCGCGAAGAGACAGCGATGTTGGCGGACAGCGACGCTGTCGGCAGCGTCGAGGAAGCGGATCGCCGGAGAGACGACGGAAAAGCGGATCTGGACAGCGGGGTTCCGCTGTGGTCGGCCGAAGTTAAACAGCGGGGACAGCGCGGAGTGGCGCGAACCTGGACGGCGGCTGGTCTAAGGGTGCGCCGGAGGGCTGTCGGCCCGCAGGAGGGGCGCAGACGGCGCGGCTTCGCCGGAGCTCGGGACAGCGTGGGGAAAAAAAAGGGTCGCGCGCTGGGCTCGGCCGGCGGGGAGGGTCGCGCGCGGGGCGCGGGACCCCGCGGATCTGGGCGGAGTAGCGCGGGAAGAGGGCCGCGCAGGGGGAGATCGCCGGAGTCGGGCGCTCTCCAAAGTTAGAGAGAGGGGTTTGGGGAAAAGAAAGATTATGTATGATCCAGAGAGAGAGAGAGAGAGGAGAGATTGAGGGAGTTATTACTCTCTTCTCAGTTTAGATCGTAAGAGTGTGGATGAGTGGGAGAACGTAGGGAGTTTAATAGAGAATAGGGTTTTTACGTTGGGAAGACAAGTAGACAGGAGAGAAAGGGGGAAAGAGAACAGGAAAAGTGGGAGAATAATTCCCACCCACACGCTGGTCCTTGGGACCAGCCCAAAAGACTAGTTATTATATATATATATATATATATATATATTTATATATATATATATATATATATATATATATATATATATATATATATATATATATATATTTTTATTATAAAGATTAAGCCAAAATAAACGGAATTGAGAAAGAAGGAATTGGGCTCAGGCCTGGGTCTGGCTCGGACTCGGGTCTGGGTCCGAAAATCAAAAATCCATGTTATATTTATTTTGAAATTATTTTCCACTCAAAAATATTTAATAATAATATTAATAATAATAATAATAATTTTTGAAATATTAATAGAAATACTATTTAATAATTATTTACAAACAATGGGTTTCACAATCTTCCCCCCTTAGAAAATTTCGTCCTCGAAATTAAAGTAAGGATAGAAAAGACAAACAGGTATGGATACTGCGCCCGTAACTTAGGTCCAACCATAAAAATTTCTAAGGCAGTCGTGGATGAGATGGTTTAGGGACAAGTTTTTTTTATTTATGATATCATCCATGCAGAAAAATATAAAAGCAAACCAAAGTACACTAGGTTGATTAGACCATCATGCACCGGTCCTGATTAGACAATATATTAGTGGGTGCACCCAATAAAATATCGTCATGATCAAGCTTGATTAAAGAGATAGCTTGCAAAACTAGGCTAACTTAGCAGCATTAGTCAAATTTAGAACGGGGAAAAGAAAAGAAATAGGAGTTTAAGTGATGGCTCAAATTCTAATTTTCTTCTCATCTCTGACTAGGCTTGCAACTGGTTTCTCTGGCACTGAAAGGTTGAGTCCAAACTTGAGCTCTGAATTATCCGAAATATGACTCGGATCCGAAGTGTAGCATCTGAGCTGTGACGTAGAAGACGTTGCACACTCTCAAGATTAGTTGGTAGAGCTAACTGGTACGCTACTTCCAACTCGTCTTAAACTTCAAATGGCCTGATGTACCTGGCATCAATTTCCATCTCCGTTAAAACTGATTGTTCTTCTGGTAGGAGAAACTTCACCAAATGCAATTTGGTCTTCCCAAGACCTACCAAAATCCAAGACGCAAAATCTCAATACATCTTCAAGCGTCTGGATTGACCTCTCTGATTGCTCGTCCCGCAGTACTTCATGAATTCGGTAGATGTGCTTCTCGTACAATGCTGTCCACTTCTTAGTGGATAAACCAACTTTGAAGGGAAATAAAGTGTGCTGACTTAGTCAGTCAGTTTACTATAATCCAATTGGTGCCCTTCCCTCCTTGGGAACAAGGCAATCCTTACTCAAAGTTCATTTATATGCTTCTACTTCCACTCCGAATTGTCCAGCGGCTCCAACAAACTTGTTGTTCTATTGCTAAATTCCTCATGTTGACAAATTCACATCTAATCTATACCTGGAATTGTCCTTCTTTATTCCATAACACCAATCAATGGAGGTATATTCCGATACATCTTATTATCTCCTGAATTTATGGAATACTGCGACTGGTGTATTTCTTTCATCAACTCGTTCCTCCGTTTGTCAGCCGATACGCAAAGTCTCGTACCATTCTTCAGAGTTCCAATGCTGATCAATTTAGAAACCCTCAAGTGTTCCTGCCAACACTTGATCTCTAAGCCTGCAAAGTGCCTCGTTTTGAAACTACGTTCTCTTAATTTTTGTCCCTCAGCCTCGAACTTCATCAATACTGAATCAGCATCCAGCTCCGTCCTTCTATCTCCAGGTAGTATAACCTCCAGTCCAAACTTTTCGATGTCTTCTAGCAGGTGCTAGTCCTTGGTTAAGAACTTCGCCATCAGTATCGACCAAGTGCATCAGCGACCACATTAGCCTTACCTGAATAGTACTGCAGGTTGATGTCGAAGTCCTTCATCTGCTTCAGCCATCTTCTCAGTCTAACATTCAGCCCTTTCTGAGTGAAGACATATCTCAGACTTTTGTAGTCCGTATATATTTTCACTCCCTTTCCATACAAATCATGCTTCCATAGCTTCAAGTAAAGATAATTGCAGCAAATTTCAAATTAGGTGTGGGATAATTCTTCTCATGAGTCTGTAGTTGCCTATATGTGTAAGCAATTACTTTTCCATATTGTTGAAGAATGCAGCCCAGTCCTTTCCAGAGGCATTACTGTAAATTGCAAACCCACCGGTTCCTGCGGGTAGCGCAAGGATTGGTGTAGTGGTAAGTCTCTTCTTCAGCTCCTCAATGCCGCCTGGCAATCTTTCGTTCAAATGAACTCTTCATTCTTCCAAGTGAACTTCGTCATCGGCTCAGCAATCTTGGCGAAATCTTTCACGAACTTCTGATAGTAGCCAGCCAGATTCAAGAAACTTTCGAATTGAACTTGGGGTATACCACTTTTCAACAGCAGCTATCTTCCATCGAAATTTCTTCTCTTGACAACATGGCCAATAGTCCTCCTTGTCAAAGAAAATCTACGTTCAGATAACTTACCATAAAACTTCTTTTTCTTCAAAGTTTCTAGAACTTTCCTCAGATGTTCTTCATGCTCTTCTTCAGTCTTCGAATATATCAGAATGTTATCTATGGAGAAGATAAACTGATTCAAATACTCATGAAAAAACTATGTTCATGAGATTCATGAACACAGCAGGAGCATTTGTCAGTCCAACGTCATGACCAAAGAAAACTACCCATACTTAGTGTTTGAACGCCGTCTTGGAAATGTCCTCTTTCCTGACTTTGACTTGATGGTGGTCAGATCTTAAGTCAAACTTCGAAACACCCTAACTCCACACAAACAGATCAAACAGATCCTCGATCCGGGCAAAGAGTACTGGTTCTTTAGCGTCTGGTAATCGATGCACATCCGTTATTCCATCCTTCCTGGGCACAAACAAGATAGGTGTTCCCTAAGGTGAAGTTCCACTCTGAATAAATCCTAGAGTCTTCATTGATCTGGTCCTTCATCCTCTTGGCCACCTTCGGGTTGGCTCTGTAATATCCTTTAGAATTTGGGTAAGAGCCGGGGACTAGGTCAGGAGTGAATCCTATGTCTAGATCTGGGATAATTCGGGAAGACTATCAGGGAAAAACATCTGTCATAAAGGTGTAACTAAGAATTTCTTATTCATGTGAAGAATTACAGCATAAACTCTTATGATTGATCTAAGGACATCCTGTTACAACTTCCAAAAATAGATAATGCTATTCAGCAGTCCTAGGTACTATTCTTCATGGTTCTAGCTCTTGCATGAGCAGTCTCCAACTGTTTCATCTTCTATGAACCTCGAGTATGCATCATGCCTTATTATAAGGGCAAGGTCTGCTGGATAAGAAGAGGGTCCCTAGGTTGTGGCCTAACAGGTGTTGCTGGGATATGAGCTCTGGTTTGATGGAAAAATAAGGGCAGTCCTTTACCCGATGTTTAGCAGATCCATATGCCAAACATTGTCCCAAACTCTTGCGGCAACTAACGGCCTGATGACCAGGCCTCTTGCAGTGGTTACAAGCCCATAGCTTCTTACGACAAGACTGCCGAAAAGTAGGGTACTTGATGGGACTCAAATATCTTCTAGATTCAGGGGTATTCTTCCTAGGACAAAGTTCTGCTCTAACTTGGTTGGAGATAACTAAGGCGACATCATTGACGTTCTTTATGTCTTCTCTCGTGACATTCTTCTGTTCCTGCTGGGCTTCATCTTGAGCTTTTTGGAACTCCAGGATTTCTTGAAATAGGGCAACCATTTGGAAGGTGTTTGCTGGTACTGGTGGAGCAACAAAAATGGATACTCCACTAAGGAAATGCAACTTAGTTGAGATGAGGTAGGAATCGCCAGTGTAGTGAAAACTTTACTTGATGCATTATGAGGACGGTCAAACAGCCGCGAGGAAAAAGACCCTGGGCTTGGTTGAGGAGATGGAGTATGATCCGGAGATGACACCTCATCGCCAGCAGGATTTGGTCTTGTCAATGGTCATTCTCTGGAAGGTTTAGGATGCACACATAAGCAAGGTAGCCTACCAGTCTATAATCAACCAAAAATATTTATAAATCGGACCTATATTGTGACAAATCAAATATTCTAGTGTTCTAATTGTTTCTAGGTATGTTTTCCTAAGTTGTTGTACGACCTGCATGGGCCACCACTGAAAACATGTCACGACCCGATCCCAAGTTAATGGGTCGAACCGGACCATGCCCAGCCTGCACCGTGGTGAGACGGCGGCAGTAAGCTGTTCCATTGCAGGTATTCACAACAACACAAGTACATTTGTCACAACTGTTATATTCGGAAATTGAAACTTTATAAAATATTTCGAAGTACAACTGAAAAGGAAATGCTGAAATAAAACTACAAGATCCAAATAAAGAAGAAAATATAGAAAAGAAAAACTATCTAAACATCTGGTTCAGTAGTCCCCTGGATCAGCGTCCTCTAGAGACGGCTCCGGTATCGTCGCAGGGTAGAGAACCGGGTCATAATAGCTATCATATTATAGCTCATCATCCTTAGTGTTACCTAAAAATGTTGTCTCCAGTCAGGAGGGAGCAAGAACGAAATATGCATCTCATAATTTAAATAGTAATTGGAAAGTGCAGGATAAACAGTTTGAAATAATATTTTTCAGCAGTTTAAAACAGTTCTGTGTGTTTTGAATAAGCAAACGTCTATGACCGGCTTGGGTTGAGCAGTAGTATCCTGGCGATACGATATGGCTTATCCCCGTGTGTAAGAGGGGTAAGCTAATACAGTTATGACAGTAGGGCTTTGGTCATAAACGCCTACACTATTCCCCCAGTCCCACAATCAGTAACAATATCAATCAGTAGTTGAACCCTAAGATAGAGTTCCGTGTCAGCAGTGTGGTTTAACATGCAGCTTAACTTTACTAAGTAAAATACAGGAATACATAATCCGAAACTTGCCTTGTATTAGATGACTGGAAAGACGAGTCGATACCGAGGAGGAACGTCAGGTGTATCTTCGAGTTCCTACAGTTGAGAACTCGACTTAGATCCGTTGTATAACCAGGCTAAGTGTGCTAGTTACAATCTCTAGTAACAAGTCCTAGTCAGGTTTTAAGTTGTTATTTAAGCTACAGCTAACGTTTACGTCGCAAGCTACGTGCGTTGATTAAACCGATTAATTTGCTTATTTGAAAATAATAACAAGAACCAATTATCTTTGGAAAACTTTGTGCTTTTGTAATATATCTATAAAATATAGTTTCTTATAGTGACAAATTATGAACTAGTTATCTTACTATTATTTTATCCATTTATTTAATTCTTAATTAATTTTAAACGAGAAATGATTACGTTCTAACTACGGTTATACATCCAATCCAAAACCACCCAAGATCAACATCAACCACCCAGAAAAGAAAGTAAAAATCTACGCTATGCAATACAGGGGCACAACTAAACATCCTAGAGTTATGGGCTTATGCCCTGTACAATTCTTTTACATAAAAAAATAAGAGAATGATTTAGTTCCTAATTAAAATGTGTGGTAAATAATTATCTAAATAAACAACTTAAAAATAAAATAATTTAAATCAAAAGTTGAAGTCTCAGACTCGGTCCATCATCAAATCTAGCTAATACCTCAACGCCCGGTCGGACCGGTGCGTTTGCATTTCGCTAGGGCCCACAGACCGGTATGGTCGTCGCCCGAAAAATCAGTTTTAAAATTCATTTTTCGAAAACCAATTTGAAATCCAAATAGATAAAGTTTTTGTAAAAATTTGGGCAGCATTTCCTCTATTTCGGGACAACCCAAAACTGGGAAATGCACCAACAAAATCCTGCAATTGTTCCAACCAAAGAATAACCCGAAAATATAACCACATAAATAATTTCTCAACCACCAGAACCTTCCCGAAATACTTGGGATCCCGCAATCAAACCAACAACATACAAAATCTCGCAAACCACATCACAAAATGCTAACGTAGCTAACCGAATTACCACGAAGCTAAGCCGTATTTCCCAAAGGAAAATCGGGGACCGTTATCATCATCGACTACTCAAAATAAACGCAACGGGGCAGAGAAATTATACCACGGGATGCTCGGCTAGAGCTCTCAGATGATAGAGAAAGAAAATAATAATAATCCCGCAGCGATGTTGACGACGAACGCCGATAAATCCAGAAATAGGGCACGCTGGCCAGAAAAAGAAATGCCGCGAAGAGACAGCGCTGTTGGCGGACAGCGACGCTGTCGGCAGCGTCGAGGAAGCGGATCGCCGGAGAGACGACGGAAAAGCGGATCTCGACAGCGGGGTTCCGCTGTGGTCGGCCGGAGTTAAACTGCGGGGACAGCGCGGGGTGGCGCGAACCTGGACGGCGGCTGGGCTAAGGGTGCGCCGGAGGGCTGTCGGCCAGCAGGAGGGGCGCGGACGGCGCGGCTTTGCCGGAGCTCGGGACAGCGCGGGGTAAAAAGGGTCGCGCGCTGGGCTCGGCCGGCGGGAAGGGTCGCGCACGGGGCGCGGGACCCCGCGGATCTGGGCGGAGTGGCGCGGGGAGAGGGCAGCGCAGAGGGAGATCGCCGGCGGGGCGGGACGCACGGCCGGAGTCGGGCAGCGCGGGCGTCGAGCTTCGGTGAGGGTTTGGGGGTTTGGATTTGAGGAGTGGAGAGGATGAAGTTTCTGTGAGAAGTTTTTCTTCAAAGTCAGAGAGAGGGGTTTGGGGAAAAGAATGATTATGTGTGATCCAGAGAGAGAGGAGAGATTGAGGGAGTTATTACTCTCTTCTCAGTTTAGATCGTGAGAGTGTGGATGAGTGGGAGAACGTGGGGAGTTTAATAGAGAATAGGGTGTTTACGTTGGGGAGACAAGTGGACAGGAGAGAAAGGGGAAAAGAGAACAGGGAGAGTGGAAGAATAATTCCCACCCACATGCTGGTCCTTCGGGACCAGCCCAAAAGACTAGTTATTATATATTTTTTTATTATAAAGATTAAGCCAAAATAATCAGAATTGAGAAAGAAGGAATTGGGCTCAGGCCTGGGTCTGGCTCGGACTCGGGTCTGGGTCCGAAAATCAAAAATCTATGTTATATTTATTTTGAAATTATTTTCCACTCAAAAATATTTAATAGTAATAATAATAATAATAATAATTTTTGAAATGTTAATAGAAACACTATTTAATAATTATTTACAAACAATGGGTTTCACAAGTTATTGACCATGAACGCCATGATAATATTTAGGCTTCCTTTAAGATCCGAGATTATAGTCAGAAATGCTCCACATTCCCGTGCCGCTCTTTAGAAATTTTTATTCTCAGAAGTTTTTAACTTTGAATTCCATGGTTAGCCAATATCTATAAGTTGGGTAGAGTCTTGAATGAAGAAATACCCCACCTTGTAGAATATGGCGTCAATTTGGATCCTGTGATAACTACCTCCTCCATCGTTTCAGAAACTGTGTTGCAATTTGACATACCTGCCCTCCCTTGTCTTTAATCTCGTTATTCTTCGATATTAGGTTTACTTTAATTTCTAGGAAATTTTTTTTATAAGTTGGATATGATGTAAACCCCCCTTAATTTAAAAATTTTAGAAAAAAATTGAGTGACACCCTACTTTTTTACGCTTATTTAAGGTGCACCCCACAAGTTTACATGAATGTATGACACACCCCACTTTTGACGGTTTCAGTCCAAAACGAACGGTCAACCCCATTGACCAATTTTTTGGACGAAAATACCCCCTATCTGTTGTCCTCTTCCCCGCGTCAACTATCCGTCTCCCCCTCCGTCGTGCTCGGACTCCCTCCACGGCGTCGTCGCACCCCTCCGACCTTGCCGCACCCCCCCGGCCATCACCACCATCATCATCACCACCACCATTAACCATCATCACCACCACCGAAAACCTTCCCTCTCCCGCTCTGCCCCCTAGCCCCCACCGCCACCGCCGCCGTCGCCGCAGCAGGAGCAGCCGCAACAGCAGCATCTGCAGCAGCGCGCGGCAGCGACGACGGCGGTGGTGGGGGCTAGGGGCGGAGCGGGAGGGAGGAGTGCGCGGAACGGGAGGAGGGGAGGGTGTCGGTGGTGATGATGATGGTTGATGGTGGTGGTGATGATGATGATGATGATGGTGATGATGGTGGTGATGGTTGTGGTGGTGGTGGTGGTGGTGGTGATGGCCGGGAGGGGTACGGCGAGGTCGGAGAGGGGGGTACGATGATGCCGTAGAGGGGGGCCGAGCACGGCGGGGGGTAGCCACGTGTGACGGGGAGGGGGACACACAAAAGGAGACAAAGGCATTTTTGTCCAAAAAAATTGGTCAAAGGGGTTGACCGTTCGTTTTGGATGGAAACCGTCAAAAGTGGGGGGGTGTCATACATTCATGTAAACTTGTGGGGTGCACCTTAAATAAGCGTAAAAAACTGGGGTGCCACTCAATTTTTTTATTATTATATTTTAAAATATTCTTTTAATTATTGGATTTTAAAATTTTAGATTTTATAATATTTTGGGTAGCAAGTTTAAAATGCTACAGTAAATATACATAGATAAACTTGTGGCAAGTTTATGTACTAAATGTATCATAAAAATATTTTTAATCAAGAAAATTTTATTATAAATTTTTATAGTGTTTTTATTTTGTTATTAAAATGTATTGTATCTAATAAATGAATGATTTTATAGTGGCAGGAATTACTACAATATAGGTAGCGAGTAGGATTAATTGCTGAAGGATTTATTGAAATATTTTGTAAATTTTATAAGATTTTATATAAACTATTTGAATTTATTTAGTGTATATATATATATATATATATATATATATATATATATATATATATATATATGTATTTAGTGTATATATATATATATGAACTAGATTGTCTGATAAATTGACACAAAGACGATGAAAAAAACTGTTCAAAATAGAACAGAAAACCAATCCAATACCCTCACTTGGAAGGCCAAAATTGGTCGATCTATTAAGAAACCTGGAAAACTAAATGATGACAGTCCTAGACAACATATAGGGCCTTTAAACCCATTTTACAGAATTAAAATTCGTCAACTGTACAACGAGAAACTGATCTCCCAATATTGACGAAAAACTATTTTCAAACTATTGGAAATTTAGAAAAATCTCCCGATACAACGTGCGTCCCGACAAACCGGGCGACGTGGTCGTAACCCATGAGCATCGAAAGACGCATATGGATGTTGTTGATGTGTGGGATTCGACGGAACATAATTTCGTTGTGCGTTCGTGACAAAATTGAGGCGTATCCGTCGAGATACCCTATATTGGCCCCAGACCCGTAGACATATAGTTTGATGACTTTAGAGACCGTAGATGCTGGCACATTTTTCGGTGCAAAGCGGGTCCAACGGCGGATATCCTTTTGACTCAAAATTATGATTTTGTCACTGTGTCCAGAATTGGACTTTTGGACAAGCATTGTTAGATATTTTTTTTATACCAAACGTATTGGTGATGTCTATTTCAGCATCTGGAGACTGTTGCACGAGTTTGATTTTGTGTGGCACACTGAGTGGTTGGTATTATAGGTTTCACCAACAAAGGTGTCAGATCCCTATTTTGGAAATAGGTATATGACTGTATTGGTGTATTTTGAAGATTTTTAATTTCGGGTATTCTTAAAATTTTATTATTGTTTACTTGGATATGAGTTTATCCTCATTATTATTATTATTTTATTTTTATTATTGTTATTGTTATTATTACTATTTTACCTACATCTACCTAACCCTACACAAACCCTAACCTAACTCTTACTCTCCACACTCTCAGCCGCCCCCCCCCCCCATCTCTCTCTCTCTCTTCACTCTCTCTTCCGATCCCTCTTTCTTCTCCCCGCTGGAGAGCTCCCCCTCTCTCCTCCCTCACTCACCCCTCTTCCCTGCTCTCCCTCTCGCACACCCCCTTGCTTCGACCGCCGACCGCCACCACTGCTCCCATCACCACTTCCATCTCTCCCTCTTCCGCTGTTCCCGGCGCCCGCCTCCACCGCGACCAGCACCTCCGGCCACTTCCCGCCACCATCACCCACCAGCACCGCCATTAGTCGCCACCACCGCTGCCCCTCTTCTCCTCCGGCCCCTTTCAGCCGCCACCGCCATGGCCTCCGGCCACCTTCGCCTGGCCGAGCCTCCATCCCCGTCCAGCACCTCCTCCCTCCCCTCTTGTCGCCCCGAGCTCCTCCTCCCTCACCCGACCTCTCGATTTTCTCTCTCGATCCCCTCCGTCGCGGCCACCGCCTTCAGCCGCCACCACCAGTGCCGCGACCACCACCTCTGCCATCTTCTCCGGTCGGCCTCCTCCGTGGGCCCCTGTCGCTGCTCCGTCCTCCTCCAGCCTCCCCTAGAAGCTTCGGCCGCCTTTCTCTCCGCCGGCAACCCCCTCCGGTGAGATCCTCCTCTCTCCCCTTTTCTTGGTCTGTGCACCCTCGGGATGCGTGCTGTCCCGTACAATATGTCGTCTCGGGCAGCGCACCCTCGGTTGGTGCGCTTCCTCGTTCCCATATTTTTAGGTCATGTGCACCTCGGTGTACGTGTCGCCTCGTTTTGCGTGTACCTCGGTCTACGTGCTGCCTAAGGCAGCGGGATGCCTCGAGCCCCGTACTGCCTCGGGCAACGTGCCATCTCGGTTTACACACCGCCTTGTTTTCGTGTCTCGGCCTTTGTGCCTACCTCGTGACCCGTGCTGCCTCAATTTACGTGCATGCACCGATTTGCGTGCCGTACCGAATTACGTGTCATATTGTATATTGTGTTGCCTCGGTTGCGTTTACACCTCGATTTGCGTACCGTATCGGACTCCGCACCGTATCGATTTACGTACACACCTCGATTTGTGTGCCGCATCAATTTACGTGCTCGTCTCGATTTGCGTGTCGTATGATTCGTGGACCATTCTGATATTCGTGATTTTTTCTATCTATGTGTATGTCTCGATTTACGTGCACGTGTTTTCCGTTCATCTCGACATTCGTGTTATCTCGATATTTGTGTCATTTCGATTCTCGTGTGCGTCTCGATATACGTACACGTCTCGGTTTACGTGTCCATATCGATCCGCGTACCTTGGTTTCCGTGCCAGATCCCTGCACTGCTTGCGGGACCCACACGGTATAGCCTTCTGCCATCTCTTATAATTATTCTATTATTTTATTATTTGATGCTGATGATTATTTATTGTGTGTTCTGAGGACCTCGATGGACGTGCTAGCCTGGATCGCGATCGCCGAAGACTTGCTTACCTAGCCGAGCCCTCTAGGCAAGTATCCCTTGCTCATCGACGGCTCTTGCCCTCTCTCCTGGATTTTATTTCATTTAATTAATTTATACTTGTAAATTTTATAACCATGATTAGTGTAGCCTAGTAGTAGAATTGCCATGATGATAACTTAGGATAGCTTGGTTCGATACCGGGGTAGACCGTATCGGGCAACACGGATGGGTCATCCACACCTCCGAGGACACGAGCACGACTCACATGTATGGATTGCCCCTGTATGCCCCGTGTCCGACTCGCGGTTGGGTAACGGCTCTGGCTAAATTTACTTGTGGCGGTGATTGTGCTTGGGTTAGGGATTTATGGGCATGTGTTGTGGTGCGCCCTGTGAAGCGATTATTTTATTATTATGCATGTTGGCTTGGCTCCCAGTACGCATCGTAGTACTGCTGGAGGCCGAGACATTAGTGGTCTCGGGTTCGATTGATTTCCAGTACGCATCGTAGTGCTGCTGGAGGCCGAGACTTAGTGTTCTCGGCTATCGACTTGTTCCCAGTACGCATCATAGTGCTGCTGGTAGCTGAGACCTAGTGTTCTCAGTCTGTAATTCTGCAATTTCCACGACGGGTTGTGCCGAGTGGATTTTAGCCCCAACTCGCTGGGAGCTCCTGTCCAGAATACAGAGGAGACTCTGCCGGATTCTTCCAAAATTCTCGATCGGGAATTTGGTTCGAAGGACTGGGCAGAACCATTCCTTTGGTTTGCTGGACTGGGCTCGTGCCTGTTCACCTTGGTATAGTATACGTGATCCCATTGCTTGCTAGGTAGACTCCAGACTAGATCAGTCGCCTAGCTCCTGATCTGTCTTGTCCGTCGGATAGCGTAAGGAGAGCGGTTCCACTCGGGAGACGGTCTGCAACCCTGGTCCTTGTTTGGTTTAAGGGTTGTGGATTTGCTCCAGAGCGGTCCGTGTAATCCTTGCCACTTCCGGCGATATTTATTACCGAACTCTTGTCCCCTGACCTTTCATCCTAGGGGTTGTCCTAGTCTAGTCAGATAGAGCTGACAGTTGTCCTATGTATTGGGAGTTGTGACTTGTGGATATGACTGAGGATTGAGTATTATGGAGAGTACGATCTCGGGATATTGACTTGGTGGATCTATGTGGATTCTTGGATTTTGGCGATTTCGAATATTTCGTGGAACGAGGAGAATATTGAGGGTATTATTATATGATTTTTACTCGACTTCCCAAATGCCCAAAACCTGGTAACTTTGTGTATTCCGGTAGCTGGAGAACCTGGTTTGATTGCTATGTCTTGGTAGTTGAGGGACTCATTTTCTAGTGGCTGGTGATCATTGACTTGGAGGATTCTTGTGAACCAGAGGGCCTAGCATTGCTTATAGTGATTAGCTTGGTATTTGGTTATTGACCTTCCTGACATGATATTGATTTCCATCGTAGATAGAAGACTCCTGATAGTTTGATAAGGTGGATGGATCGACTTGATGATTTGAGCTGTAGGTTCCCATGTGTACTTGACAGACTATTATAGTGGGGATTTTGATCTTGTACCCGACTTGTTATCTATGTCACGATTTGGACATATGACTTCTTATGACTGATAGGTTTGACCTTGTTCCTGGTATTACACGATGACCTGGACCTGTCTTGATTCTTGATTAGTGGCCCGTAGAGGTGCACTCCTGACTAGCACTCTGGACTTGACAGTAAACCTGGCATGTATACTCTTGATTCTTGATAGTGGCCCGTGGTGGCGCACTCCTGACTAGTACTCTCGACATGGCATGTTTACTCTTGATTGCTGTTGTGACAGCCAGTCCTGACTTGCTCAGCATGACCCCGTCTTGACATCGTGGTTGATTTCTCTTGATTGTGCTTGTATAAGCAACCAGTCCAGTCTTGTCTTACATCATGTCTAGGACATGGATCCCTGAGTACCACGGTCAGGGATCCATAATGAAACTGACTAGGCTAATAACTAGATTAATCATATAGTTCATGGGGACTTCCCAGTGACCTGTTGCTTGTCTGACCCCGGTCCTATGTATCTATATATATATACTAGGGATTTGTTGCTATCCGTCGAGATGAGCACATTCCCAGCCCTCCGTCGAGTGTGGCACTTCTTTAGGGCACATGTATCTTACTGCAGTGTGCCTGCTATATCTATCTTTTTCTTTTGCTGGGGCCATTCGGGTAGTAGCAAGCAGGAGCTGGACTTTGAAGTCTCACTGCATCTTGTTAGTAATTAGGCCTGTGATAACCCTAGTTAGCTAATAATAGCAAGCCGTAGGCATTGTTTGGCCGCTTGTCCTTCTGTGTTGTTTGGCTTGTTGCCTGCTAGCCAGCTGATATTGATTTCCTGCTGGTAATGCAGGTGTTAGTGGATGCTAGGGAGATTGTGATTGTGTTAGCTTCACTATACTTGTGGATTGTTATCGTGCGTTGGTACCGCACGATCCCTTACCTTTATTTACTGTTTTTAGATGTTATTCTTGTCATATTTTATCCTGTTGGTTTTCTTCGCCCGTCCTTGAGCCTTCCTTTCTGGTACTTGCTGCGGTTGGCCTGACTAACCCTGGATTGTTCCCAGATTGTCTGAGACCGACCCGGTGGATCTTCGGGACTTGACTTGGAGGGTGTGCTTCAGTTCCAGACCATGCTAGGAACTGTGAAAAGGTATACTTGTCTACATTATTATCCTGTACTGTAGATTCCAGATTTTTATATGAGTATTTCCTATTTTTCATGTGATTATCTCTCTTGATATTGTTTTATTGTGATTTACATGTGGATATGAGATCGGATTTAGGCCATAGATTGATTGCTTGCTAGGATACCCAACCAGACTGGACAACCGTCATCACCGTATAGCATATTCGTACCTTATACGGTGTAGCCGGCCGTGTACGTTCCCGTATTTCGGTACTGGGGCGTGACAAAAGGACCCCAAGCGAGTTCATTTGTTGTTTGTTTTCGATATTGTTAATTACTATAGTTCATTGTTAGTAATTTTATATTTGATTCTCGACACGCTCATCACACGGATACCATATTTTGTCTTTCTTTCCTATATTGTCGTATTTCTTATTTGTCGTGTCGAGAAGGGAAAGTACCAAGTAGATGTGTGATCTGACCGTAGAAATTATTTTATTTCATGCAAGTAGATCTCGTAGACCTTGTTTTATTTTATGCAAGTTGACCTCGTAGACCTTGTTTTATTTCATGCAAGTAGACCTCGTAGACATTGTTTTATATTCATGCAAAGTAGACCTCGTAGACCTTGTTTTATTTTATTACAATGTAGACCTCGTAAACCGTGCGATGTAGTGTCCCAACCGATCACACATCAAAATGAGTACTTCAACACACTTAGATAGCAATATTTCTCGTCCACCCTTTATATGTTCCATATATTTTTTTATCTCTAGTTCATTGTATTACCATGTTATAGTAGATTCTCTTATCATGTATTTTATAGCTAACCTATGTTTTATAGTCGTTATCATATATTAGAACTGCTCTCAATGAATTGTACTCGTTCCATTCCTGACTGTAAACCAATATTTTTCAGATAAACGCTTGCTACGTTGTGCTTGGACCGTTGGGAAGACATAGGTATATGCTGAGGTCAACTATAGAAGACTAGTTAAATGTGTTGGCAGTTTTCAATATTTGTAAGAGTTTATATTTTCTTCAAATGTAAAACTTGTGAACATTGTAAATTTAAATTAGTTATTATGAATGAGCAAAAAATTATTATTTTATGTGATTTTGAGCATCATGGCCTTGACAGCGTTCTACTACCGACACTGCGGCGTAGGCTGGCTTGGAGATGCACTCGTATTCCGAAAAGTGGTTGCGGGTCGTGACAGGACGAGCATGACTAAACACGTTAATGGGTTCATTCTCCGAAGTGGAGGATGATGTCGCGGTATCTCTCTTCTTTCTTTTGAAAAGCTTGGGAGCCATAGAAATTGAAATGAGGGGAAATGAGAGATATACCTCAAATAAAAAGTGAAAAGAAGTAGAGAACACCTTCGTCGAGCGGCAAGATCTAAGAAAATGGAGTTTGAAAGCTTAGAAATAGGTTTTCCCAAAAGCTAGGGTTTCGGTTTTGGGGTTCGGTCGGCTGGGTTTGAGGAATATAATAAATAGAAAGAAGAAAGGGTCAACTGAAATGCTGCTGTTTAAATAAAAGAGATGCACATAGTTCGGCCCGAACTCGGTCCAAATTCTATCCGAGTTTGGCTACTTAAATTTCCTTTTATTTTATGTGTGATGAATTATAAACGTACTTAACTTTTAACTCTTTGATTTAATTAAAATCTATCACTTTGGGTTAGCTCTAGGGGTTAGATCCCAGCTAGCAGTAGTCCGAAGACTAATGCACATGTCGCTTCAGGTTATTTATGCCTGTATGACAAAAGGGCCCTTTCGAATTGTACCCAAAATAATTTTAATTAATAAATCTCGAAATATCAAGTTTTAAGCATTTTTATTAATCAAAACACATTATGAATCTGAAAATTCGAGTATGCCTAACTCTCGACGCAGATAATTGAATCGATCTTCAACTAGCGGTTTTGTGAAAATGTCTGCTAATTGATGATCCGTGTCAATCAATTCTAATCATATGTCCCCGTATTGTTGGTGGTCACGCAAGAAATGATGGCATATTTCTATGTGCTTTGTGCGTGAGTGACAGACTATGTTCTTAGTTAAGTTAATTGTACTAGTGTTATTATAGTAAATGAAAATCTGTGTAGTACAGATTATAGTCTTCTAGGGTTTGCTTCATCTATAAAATCTGAGCACAAAAATGTCATGTAGTAATATACTCGATCTCAGTTTTTGATAGTGCTACAGAGTTTTGCTTCTTGCTAAACCAGGAGACTAAAGCTTTTCCTAGGAAATGACACGTACCGCTGGTACTTTTATGGTCTACTTTGCATCCAGTAAAATTAGTATCTGAATAACCGATTAGGTCAAAAGATGTGGTTTTGGGATACCATAAGCCAACTGTAGAAGTTTCTTTAAGGTATCGGAAGATACACTTAACGGCACATAGGTGTGATTCCTTAGGATTAGCTTCATATCATGCACAAATGCAAATGCCAAACATGATATCAGGGCGACTAGCAGTTAAGTAAAGTAAACTACCAATCATACCTCGATACTTATGTTGGTCGACTAGTTTGCCACTTTCATTAATGTCAAGCCGTGCTGATGTAGCCAATGGCGTGCCGATAGGTTTTACGTTGTTGAAGTCATACTTATTTAGTAAATCCTTCGTGTTCTTGGCTTGGTTGATGAATGTTCCCTGCGAGTGTTGTTTGATCTGAAGTCCTAGGAAGTAGTTGAGCTCTCCTATCATACTCATTTCAAACTCACTCAACATACTCTTAGCAAAATCTTGACAGATTTTTTCGTTAGTAGAACCGAAAATAATGTTATCTACATAAATTTGCACAAGCAAAATACTATTAGCTGAAGATTTGATAAACAAGGTTGTATCAACTCGTTGGTAGCAGTATCTTCTGGTGCATTGGTTTTGTTTTGCACATCCTCATCGTCACTGTCGCTAGATCTCTGACTATTGAACTCATCAAAAGTAACGTTAATCGATTCTTCAACAATCATAGACCTTTTATTAAAAATCCTATATCTCTTACTCTTAGCATCATACCTAAAAAATATTTCTTCGTCTTCCTTCGAGTCGAACTTACCCAAGTTATCCTTGGTGTTTAGGATAAAACAACGACAACCAAAAACCTTGAAATAAAAAATGTTTGGAATCCTCCAAACCATAATTCATAAGAGATTTTCTTCGAGATAGGTCTAATTAATACCCTACATGACAGGCTGTACTAACAGCTTCTGTCCAAAAATATTTTGGAAGATTATGCTGATTCAGCATGACTCTAACCATTTCACTTAGAGTACGATTCTTCCGCTCTACAACACCATTTTGTTGAGAAGTTCTAGGATAAAAAAACTCGTGATAATATCCACTATCATCACAAAACTTTTGAAATCTGCATTTATGAATTTGCCACCATGATCACTTCATATTTGAGTAATCATGAAGCCTTTTTCGTTTTGTACCTTTTTGTAAAATATTTGAAATTCAAAAATGGTATCACTTTTGTCTGATAAAAAGAAAACCCACGTATAGCGAAAGAAATTATCGACTATAACAAAAGTGTAGAGTTTACCACCAAGACTGGCGACTCTATTAGGACCGAATAAATCTATATGAATTAACTGCATGGGTCTAGAAGTACTTACAGCGTTGATTGATTTAAAGGATGACCTAGTTGCTTTATTTTTTTCATAGTCAATACATACCATATCTCTTTTAAATGTAATTTCTAGGAGTCCTTTTACCCTTTTTTGGTGTATAGCTTTGAGATAGTGTCCATATTTGTATGTCCTAGCCTCATGTGCCATAGCCAACTTTTATCTTGATTAGCTACTAGACACTTTCCTGCATTGTTAGTACATTCTAGAAAGAAAATATAAATATTATCTTCCCTGATCCCTTCATATACGGGATTCCTGGTAGACATTTCATAGATAGAACATTTGTCTTTCACAAAGTTGATGCCATAATCATTAACTGCAAAGTGACTTATGCTCAATAGATTATGTTTCAACTCCGTGACTAGACATACGTATTTTATTTTCGGATAGGGAGACATACCAATAGTGCCATTACCAATAATATTACCTCTCATATTATTGTTGAAGGAGACGTATCATTCTTTCTTCATCGATAGCGTAGCGAATAAAAATGCATCACCAGTCATGTGCCACGAACATCCGCTATCGAGTATCCATTTGCTTCTAGCATGAGAGGGTTGAGGGTCCACCTTATCAAATGCTATCAGACAGACATTTGTAGTGCTGCTGGGTCTGTCTTCCTCCCCTGATTCACTGGCGTCATTTTTATGCCAAACGCTTGTATTAGCATACTTTCGATCGGTTGTAGCTTTCCTACTTGATCTTGATCGGTCATACGGACTACTTTTATTTGACAGTAGACAGTCTTTTTTATGTACCCTGATTTCTTACATCCGAAGCAGATTGTTTCTTCTTCGTTGCTTTCGTGGATGTCCTTCTTCTTTCCGTTTGATCTCTCAAACATTAAGAATTTTCTAAATTTTTTGACCAATAGGGCCTGTTCATCACCATCAGATAATTCTTCATCCGAGTCATTGCATGAGACTCTTCGGGCTTGTGCTTTGAAGGCAATAGATTTCCCTTTGGGAGTTGTTTATTGAAAATCTTGTAAGTCCAGCTCATGGGTCATGAGCTTGTCCATCAGTGTCCCCAAAGTCATTGTGGTGTGATTGTTTCCTTCTATGATCGCAGTGGACTTAGGGTTCCAATTCTTGGTTATTGTTTGTAGCACCTTCCTGATCTTCTCATGATTACTGTAATCCTTACCAAGAGATTGTAAATGATTAGTAATATTAGGGAAACGTGTAAACATCTGTGTAATTGACTCACCAGATTTTATCTTGAAATACTCGTATTCCTGTGTTAGTCTACTAATTTTGGATTCCTTCACTTGGGAAGTTCCTTCATGAGTCGCCTTAAGAAGTCTCCAAATTTTATTAGACGTTGTACAGGTAGATATGCGATTGAACTCGATTTTGTCAATTGTACAGAATAGTGCATTGATGGCTCATGCGTCTAGACTAGCCAATGTTTTTTCATGCTCCGTGTATTTGTCGTGTGGCTTGTCTATAAGGACACCATCAATCATTGTTCTAGGTGGTTTCTTATAACCGTCTATTACTATCGACCAAAGATCGAAGTCCAGTGATTTGAGAAAGAAACTCATTCGTATTTTCCAATAGGTATAATTCGTTCCATCTGTTGGCCCATTGGTTATGGTCAAACATAATTTTAATAATTGATCTAACCCAGTCTCGATGTAAGGGCTACTTGGACGAACTGCTACTGCTACCGTTCAAGACTTGGAGCCGTTTTGCCATTGAGTCTGTATTTTCTATTATCATTTATTTAATGTATTTTTATATTTTATTGAGTCTAGGAAATACAATGTATACCGAGTCATACTGATAAATAGGCTACCAATAAATGTTTTCAAAATATTCTTTCGTTTTGAAAACAAGCTCCACTTACGAAAGTCCAAACTACTTCCTAACTGCTTGACCGCTCAAAAAGCCCAAAACCTGATTTGCAAAACCGTAAACAAACCAATTCTGAACCTATAGAATTTCAACCGAAGTCGGCTCGAATTCAGCCCGTGTTCGGTTAGTGGAACGTTGGCTTTCAAACTTAGTCTCCCCGCAGTTACGGATGCAACAACTATCTGTCGAGATTCTCTCAAAGAATTCTCCTCAAATTCTGCCCAAATTTGCCCTGAATTTTTCTTTTGGAAAACCTATAAATAGAGAAGAATTTCTACCATTTCAACACACCAATTCATTTTCTCTTCTCTTCTCTCTAAACTTACTACGTTCTTCCAAAGCCTTTAAGCTTTCATTTTCAAATTCCAAGCCAGTTATAATCCTCTAGTCGATTTGTCAGTGCGATATGGTCTAGAAGTTTCAGTGATTATAATCAAGAGGCTTGACAAGAAGTAAGATACTTCACAATTGAAGTTGGTCGAGTGCTTTGGATCAAAGCTCGCATTTGTAGAAGTTGCAAGGACTTCGCATGAAAACTTACATTTTTTATAGTAGATTTCAACTGGAAGCTGGAGTTCTTTCGACTGGATTAGTCCTCACAAGAGGGAAACCAGTATACATCTTTGTGTTTACGTTTTCTCTCTGCACTCTATTTTAACATTTTTATAACTGCAATATACTTTTGTGCTTGCTACTAACAAATTTTAATAGCTAATTTTTCGCTGCCTAATTTATTCACCCCCTAGAGTATAGCTCTTTACATCTCGTTCCTACAATTGGTATCAGAGCGGGTTATACAGGTAAAGCGAGGTAATATTGCTATTATTGTCTTTAATACAACTACTGTTACATAGATCACTATATCACACATGGCAACTGTAAAATTCACAAGTGAAGGCTAAGCCACAAACAGACCCCTACTGTTTGATGGTACCAACTACACGTACTAGAAAACACGAATGAGCTTCTACCTGAAGTCTCTAGATTTTGACCTCTGGTCAATTGTTATCAGTGGCTACAAAAAGCCTACTATCACCTCTATTCTCACATCCTCTATAATCAACAAGCCTTATTATAGTTACATAGAGGAAGAGAAGAGTTAGCTAGCCTTGATGTAAAAGCAATGCATGTTTATTATTGTGCTGTAGATATAAATATATTCAATCTTATTACTACTTGCACAACATCCATAGAATCTGAAAACTTCTTGAAGCTACTTATGAGCACAAGTACGAAAGCAAAGCTAGCGACTCCAGAAAGGAGGAGTCTTCAAAATGATACAAATGTGTGCATGATGGCATCAGGATTTGATGTGCAACATAACCCGCTATATGAAGAAGATCTTGCATGCCGCAACTGCAGAAGATCAAGCCACATGATAAAAGATTATTGTACTACTAAAAAGGAGAATCGTTGTGAACGATCAAAAGAAAGAAGATCATCCTCTCACAAGTACGCTACCACGAGCATACGGTGTGAAAGTGAAGCAAACAATTTCGAAGAAGAAGAGAGACCTCGTCCAGCTGCAAATATATGCGCAATGACATTATCTAACGAGGTACAAATAATTTTCTTTATGAAAAGTATGAATTTTCTTATGATGAGTTATCTGATGCTTTCAGTGATCTATTGGAAGAACACAAGAAAGTATTATATAAGTATAAACAGTGTCGAAAAAAGGTTAAGGCTTATAAGCTTGAGAATAAAAGGTTGTCCTCTCTGTTTAATGAGATTAGAGACACTGCCACTGCTAGTGACACAAATGAGCTATCCACGGTTAAGCTGAGTCTACATGATGCTCAAGAATGCATTAATAAGTTGACACAAGAGCATGAAAACTCAATGAAGGTTATGAAACAGAGAAGAAAAAGTATATCATTGCTACACAGAGAATAGACTCATTAACTGCTAAGTATATTGAAACTTGCACGATCTCTAAAAAGTTGGAGATAAGATTGGGTAAACAAGTTGTTCAACCCAAGACACAGTCATACATAAGGCATGTGACACAACCCAAGGTTACTACCAAGAAATCCTTTCAAAAAGGATGTAGCACAGCTAAGGTTAAACATAACCATGCTTTTTATTACAGTCAACCATGCAAGACATATCACACCACATCAAGTTCTCATATTGCTGCACCGAGTTCTAATATTAATACTTTCTGTCATTATTGTGGTATGAATGGACACACATTTCTAATTATTGTCAGATTAGAAAGATGGTTGTATGATTATGTTTACCTCTCCCCAAAGTTATCCAATGTGGATCCAAGTTTTGGATACCAAAGTTTTTGCCTCTTAGTGTAGGTGAAGCTTTTCAAATCAAATAGGACCATGGAACATGTTGATGATTGCAAAGCTACAAAGGTCATCTTCCAAGTAATTGCACCAACATAAGTGTGGTCACTATAACCATTTTGGTAACATGCTAAACAATTCTTTCTAATTGGCTAAATTTCTAAAATATTGCTTGTTATTAAGTAATAGCTTGCTACTAGCTCTCATATACTTGTTTTATCTCTTTACGTATGATTTTGAGAGAAGTTATTTATTTGTATCTTGCATATGACCATATATATGGATATTTATTTACGAGCCACATCTTTTTGTGCGTTATCTTGATATGTTTATTAGTGCACACTTATACTATATATTTATCTCTATAGTGCACTATGAAGTTTTTTTTTAAAATCTTGATGATAATTCTTTGTTAATTCTTTGGGTATTTACTTCTCTTATAGTTAGGAATTCTAGATTTCGATGATGTTTGATGATACTACATATACTCCTTTAAATCTAAGTTCTTAAAAGTAGAGATTATTTTGGGTACAAGCTGAAAGGATCCTTTTGTCATATAGGTATAAATAGCTTGAAGCGACACGGTGTACTAGTCTCCGGATTACCGCTAGCTTGGAACTGGCCCCTACAGTTAACCCAAAGTGATCAATACTTTATAGACTTAAGATTTATTAAGGTCTACTTGTAACTATTGTCTAGTTCTGGATCCAAGGCACTGAACCTGGTCCCCTAGGTTCCAGAATACATCGGCATATCTAGGTCCTATATTTTGATTTATAAATGCTTTATATTTTATTGTTACCCAATGATTTTGTAGCACATGTAAGGATGCATGTAATTGATACATCTTATGCTTATAGCTACAAATGATTTGTATTGTTGTTTGGGATCTTTTTCATTGGATACACATATATTCATAATATTTTATATTCTCTAAATTGATCTATAATCTTGGATTGTTCTTAATTCTAAGAAAAAAGATAAGGATCATCTTTAGATTTGGACTTTCATTTTGATGGATATTTAATGAAAATATTTTCACAAAAGCTAACATACATTGATCTTCCATAGGTTAATATTTTTCATCTTTTGATATATTTATTTTTCTGTCACTATATTTTTGATTTGATCTTGTGACTATTCATTGAATATTATGGTTTTCTGATTGTTCTTTAGCGTTTGCATAATATTCATGATATTAATTTTACAAAGTTTTTATTATTCTCTTCTTATTTAAGTTAATAACTGCCTATAGTGTTAGCCCAATGATTACATCGTGATTTTGAATATGGCTAATCAGTTAAGTTTAACATAATGATGTCACTAATATTCATATACTCACTATTATATTGCTACTTAAACTTAGCATTGTCCTAATTATCCTATATCATATTGCCATGCTTGTATCGTACTATAACATATTTTGCTTGCCTAATATGTATTTGTAGACATGCAATAAGCATGATCAAACATGATCAAACCAGGACATAGACAATGAAGAACTAAAGATGGACCAAAGACGACGTCATACAAAAAGATTTCTCTGAACCGCCTAGCGACCTATCCGGGGCCTCGCATCGGGGGTTTCGCTGCCCGGTCAGCGGACAGGGGTCGAGGGGGCAACGCCCCCCGTCGCGAGTTCGGGGGCGAAGCTCCCGAAAGGTATTCAGATTTTTATATCTTCTTATCTTTGGATGACTGCTATCAACAAAAAAGACGTCTTCAGGTCTGCTCAAATATCAGAAGAAAGGCGTCATCAAAGGGCTCTTATTTTTCCTATTTGTTCCAAGTCTGTAATCTTTAATTTATTGAGTCTAGGAGAATGTGTACGTTGAGTCCCACTGTGTTATCTCAACCCCTAGACATATCTCTCCAAGCTCTACCATATAAACAGACCAATTCTTGAACCAAGCCCAAGCTCCACCAAGCCAAACAAAGCCCAAAGGCCATTCTGCCACCTAGGAGGCAGAGTTAGGCCCGAACTCTGCCCCCATACAGAGTTCGGGCTGAACTCTGTCTCCTGATTTTCAGTACCCTAATTTTTAGGGCCTGCTTGGTACAAGCTGTCCAACGTTCAAAAAAATTTGAATTCTTGGGACAGAATTCGGGCCGAACTCTGCCTCCCCAGAGTAGTATAAATAAGGCTTGATTTCTCTCATTTCATATTATCTTTCTATCTCTCACTCTCAATCATCTAAGCCTTATACTACCTAAGCCTTACTCTTCCAATCTACTAGCCACAAAACTTCCTAAGCCCCAAGGTGCTTAAGTGCGATTCAGCTAGAAGTTTTTGTGCAAGAGTGAAAGAAAAAGTCACTTGAAAAATTCCAAGTTTTGCTTTCCGCGAAGTTGAAGTGTTCGAGCGCTTCGATCTAAAAGCTCGTGTTTTGTAAAGAAGTTTGCGTGCTCTTCGGACTAAAGGCACGTGGTGTACACTATTTCATAAATAATGGATTTAAATCCTGAGATAGAGTTCTCAGGCTTGGACTAGCCCTCCACGAGGGAAACCAGGTTAAAACTGCTGTGTTTGCGTATGCTTTTCTGATCTTTATTTACTTCCGCATTTCTCTCTGATTTATTTACTATCTTGATAGTTGTTTTGTGGAGGTGATATAGAGTTAATTTTTATTTGGTAACTATCGACACAAACTCTATTCACCCCCTCTAGAGTTGCCTATACGTTATTTCATATAGCAGTAATTTTTTTCAGGGGAGAAGTCAAGCAAATTGAATTTCTCTTTCTTGAAGCATTTCTTTTTTAAACCTACGGTTATCAGATGGACACCGTGCTAAGGTTTTAAAGGAAAGAAATGAACTTCAATATTTTGATAAATTTGTTTCTTACTTCTGGAAATATATTTTGTTTGTTCATCTTTAAGGATTTACTTATTGAATATTTCTTTTACTTGCTTAAAGATGAAATTTTTGTTTTAAGTTTGGAACTTTATATGCATTAATCAAAGGAAAGAAAGATGCATATATCTGATATCCCTTAGATTTTGTGGTTATCAATTTTATCTAACTTATATATATAAATATTTTTGAACTAGAAGTAAATTAATTATTTCAATTCATATATACCCTTAATATGTACACCTAGTTCATTATGAACATATATTATTTTATCTAAAATATCTTGATGATTTGTACATGATACTTTGATTTATAGTTGTTTTATGAGAGTATATATGTTTATTATTATTTCTGCTTCCTTCTCATCCAAACATCATCTCAAACAGTCTTGATCATGATGCTGAGTTGATGTATTCAAACTTTTATTACTATGTATTTTTTTATTCAGTGTGATTGTTTCTATTTGGTATGCACTACTGCTTTTTATGCTTAGCACTATTTCTTAGCTAATGCTTCATTCATAAAACTTCCTATGGACTTAATGTTATTTCTTTATATATTGTTTCTGCGTTTCTTCAACGTTCGTCTCTTATGCATGAATTACGGGGGAGCTTCTCTCTTTGCAATTATTTTGCCAAGTGATAACGGGGAAGAAAATGATCTAACATCTGTTGCAGATTAAATTTCTACCAAGAGGAGACAATACTACAACGAACCACTTTTTGATATTTTTGTCAAATCAAAGATTAAGATGTTATATCGGTCAAGGTTGGTCAATTATCAAAATAGGGGAGATCGTTGGCCCATTGGTCATGGTCAAACCTGATTTTAATAATTGATATAACCCTGTCTCGATATAAGGGCTACTTGGACGAACTGCTACTGTTACCATTCAAGACTTGGAGCCGTTTTATCATTATGTCTGTATTTTCTATTATCATTTATTCAATATATTTTCATACTTTATTGAGTCTAGAAAACGAGTCATACTGGCAAATAGGCTACCCATAAACTTTTTCAAAATACCCTTTCGTTTTGAAAACAAGTCCCACTTACAAAAGCCCAAACTATTTTCTAACTACTTGACCTCTCAAAAAGCCCAAAACCAAATTTGCAAAACCCAAACCAAACCAATTCTGGACGAACAAAATTCGAACCAAAGTCAGCCCGAATTCGGCCTGAGTTCGGTTAGTGGAACGTTGGATTTCAAACTTAGTCTCCCCTCAGTTACGGATGCAACGACTATCTGTGGAGATTCTCTTAAAGAAATCTGTCCGAATTTGCCCCGAATTCTTCCTTTGGAAAACCTATAAATAGAAAAAAATTCTACCATTTCAACATACTAATTCATTCTCTTTTCTCTTCTCTCTAAGCTTACTACGTTCTTCTAAAGCTTTAAGCTTCCATTTTTAAATTCCAAGCCAGTTACAATCCTTTAGTCGATTTGTTAGTACGGTACGGCCTAGAAGTTTCAGAGTGATTGTAATCAAGAGGCTTGACAAAAAGTAAGACACTTTACAATTGAAGTTGGTCGAGTGCTTCGATTAAAGCTCGCGTTTGTAGAAGTTGCAAGGACTTCGCATAAAAACTTGTGTTTTTTTTATAGTGGATTTCAACTGGAAGCTAGAGTTCTTCCGACTGGATTAGTCTTCACAAGAGAAAAACTAGTATACATCTTTGTGTTTGGGTTTGTTCTCTGCATTCTACTCTTACATTTCCATATCTGTGATATATTTATGTGATCTTGCTACTAACAAATTTTAATAGCTAATTTTTCGCTGCCTACTCTATTCACCTCCATCTAGAGTATAGCGCTTTACATCTTATTCCTACACCATCAAATACTGGGGGTCTATTTGTGGATTGCCTTTCATCGTTGAATATAGATTTAACGATTGCCATACATATTTATACTCTCTAGATTGGTTATGTATAAGTATAACCCGCTTTGATACCAATTGTAGGACCGTTGAGCACCTCTAAAGGGGAGTGAATAGAGTGTGTGCCTGTGCAGTGGAAATAATCACCAATTAAAAATTAAGCAGTTATAAACTATGGTAGGACGGTAAATAAAATGTGGTAAAGTAAGAGATCAGAAAGTCAAACTCAATGACACAGCAATGTATACTGGTTTAACTCTGAAAGGACTGCTCCAGTCTCGAGTACTCTTGCTCGATGTTAATCCACTATGGCAAAAGCTAAATGAGAGTTTGCAGTCTCTTACAACACCGTGCTTGGTGATGAGCGCACGACCGAATCCACAAAGTAATTTCGAAAACTGGAACATTTTCTAAATGGAAACCTTTGATACAACTCTTCAGAACTAAAACTCTAGATTGAAACAGAACTGTACTGGCTTTGGCTAAGTGTGGTATTAGGCTAGATTTAAAAGCTTTTGCTCGTAGAAAACACTTAAGGGGATAGAGAAGAAAAAATGAATGAGTGATTTAAAAAGGTGAGAATTCTTCTCTATTTATAATATTTTTGCTGACCGAATTCGGGCAGAGTTCAGGCAGAGTTCGGATGCATGATCTCGCAAGCAAACATTGTAAGCAAATTTGGTGGAACTGAAATTTGAATTACCCAGACCGAACTCGGTCATAGTTTTCCCTGTGTTCTGTCAGGGTTAGAATAGTATGTATGGACCAAATTTGCATGGGCTTTAGGCTTTTTGAATTGTGGACTTTTGGGATTTAGATAGGTAGGCTTATTTGGATATATGGACTAATAAAACCTAAGCCAGTACTAATCCTGATCAACCTCACAAATATTTCTTAGAGTCAATAAAATTAAAAATACAGAAGAAAATATAAAAGTCTTGAACTTGATTCCATTGCGATTGGTTCTTGATGACGATGCAAATGTCTGTGCTTTGAAGTAGTATGTAGCAGTAGGACGTAGACGATCTTCTCATTTAAAACCTGTTAACCTGTAGCAGTCTGTATATTTTGCGTATCGAGTTGACATTGATTATCGAAATCATGTGTGATCATTAAACATGTGCATTAGTGGGCCTTATGGGTCATCTTATACAATAAGATCCCAATGGACTGAATATATAATAACTCTAACTATCCCCCTCAAACTCGTGCTAGGTAAAATAGTGCAAATTTTCCCAATAAGAACATGAATATCTCTGTAGTACGAGACATTGTAACGAAGTCTGTTATCTGCTCTAAGAAGGTGATATGTGCAAGGAAAATGGTGCTTGTTAAGAAATAATGTCGGGCAAGGTGGCAGTCTATCTTAATATGCTTCGGTCGCTTGTGACCAGGTTACTAGCATTCTGAATAAAACTCCAGTTATAACAATAAAGAGGTGTGGTTCCTATAAGTGTAACACCCACATCTGATAGTAACCGTCTGACATAAATGATCTCCTTGGTTGTGAATTCCATAGCTCTATATTGGGCCTCAGCAGTAGAACATGCAATAACTTTCTATTTCTTGCTTCGTCTTTTTTTTTGAGAGGGAAAAGGCATTTATTAAATCAAATAGCATTGTTTACATCCAGAGAGCAGTCCTCAATCAGGGCCTGGACAATACAAGGAGGGGGAGAAGAGAGCTTCTCAGAGGAAAGGTTTATCCGAGCTTACCCAGCTAAAATATGGGCAACATTATTACCCTCTCTTCTAACAAATGAAAGCTTGATAGAATGAAAATCAGATAAATCCTTTCGGATAGCTTTAACCAGATTCGAAAGTCTCCATGGAATGAGGTGAGATTCCCCTTTGAATATCCTGAAAGCAACCATAGAGTCTCCTTCAATACAGATATTGCAGTTACTCAAATTCCGGGCTAAGCCAATCCCGACATTTATTGCCTCCAACTCAGCTTGGAGGCTCTGATCAGCAGGATTATGACAAACAAAATGCTTTGTCTCAGCCGCAATAAATGAACCCATGGCATCCCTGGCAATCGCAGCAGTAGCACAGCCTGACGGGGATGTTGCCCCACCGACATTGATCTTGATAGATCCAATGGGAGGCGCCTGCCAAGTAGCAACATCATTGGCCACATGCCTCAGTTCGCTAAACTTATTTGATTTGTTTTGGAGCTCCTCAGATTGCATCGAGAGAAGACTCAAAGCATGCTTGATAATTTTCTGGGGACAGGGGGCAAGTTTCTAAAATACACAGTCCCCTCTAGATTTCCAGATGGCCCATAAAATCGAGGCCCCCATCCGAAAAGCTTCACAATCAAAGTTATCATTTAACCAGGAAAGCAAAAGGGAGTGGAGACTACCACAGTCATCCGATCGTATCCCCAGGGGGCTTAAGAACCAAGCCTCCCTGGCAATACTGCATTGTAAAAACAGGTGGTCCGCTGTTTCCTCATGGATTTGACAAAATGGACACATAGGACTAACCTGCGTGTTTCTAATGTTGATGATAGAGAACAGAGGAAGCCCATTATGCCACAATCGCCAAATGAACATCAGGATGTGAGGGAAGGTGTTCGGCAACTTCCAGAGACGTTCCCACTTAAGATTGGAGGCCGAGGCAGTCGAGCAAGAAGGATAGCTGCAACGAATATATTCGTATAAAGATTTTGACGAGAATTCACCCGTTTTGGAACACGTCCAGATGAGTTTATCAACATCCTCTCCCGCCTGGAGGTTTATAGCAGTGATGGCCTTAGCTTCCCAGGGATGAAATAGAGAGTTGATCAGGGAAGTATTCCAGTTATGGCCAGTAGAGTCCATGAGTTCTCGGACAAGTCTGGGTTTGGGTACATTGCCATTGATGGTACTAACCCTGAACCCAGGTAAGCCAGGGACCCAAGGCTCATTGTATATGTGTATCCAACCGCCACCCACCTTCCAAAGGATCTTCCCCTCCAGATGACAACGAGCATCGAGGATACTAGCCCATGTAGGGGATGCACTCCTGCATTTATTAATGTGCCAAATAGAACGATTTTGAAGACAAGTGCCAGTAAGAACCTGGGCCCAGAGTTGGTATGGATTGGTGATGAGCCTCCACAAGAGCTTGCCAATAAGAGCTTCATTAACCCAGCGGGAATTACGAAGCCCCAGGCCACCCTCCTTCCTGGGTAAAACGAATTTTCTCCAGGTAATGTGGTGCATAGCCCTGTTCACGTCATCATGGCCCCACCAAAAATCCCTGCACTGACGATCAATATAATTGCATATGCCTTTGGGGATTTTGTAGGTAGACATAGAATAGATAGGGATGGATCCCAAGGTAGATTTGATCAAAACAGTACGCCCCGCATGAGAGAGCAATTTTGATTTCCATCCCTTGAGACGAGAAGAGAGTTTCTCCAGGAGATTACTGTAAGTGCTGATTCTGGATTTTGGAAGGAGAAGAGGATGTCCCAGGTACTTGTCACAGTTGCGCATAGGTGAGAGTTGGAGTATACTGGAGAGCTCTCTACGTTCCTGGGGAGGACACTGTGGCTGAAATAAATGCTCGATTTCCCGAAGTTGATCAATTGTCCAGACCATGCAGAGAATCTCGCAAGAATTCTTTGAACAGTCGAAATTGAGCTTGAAGAGGCATTGCCAAACACAAGAATGTCATCTGCAAACAAGAGGTGAGAAATAGAGGGGGTATATCGGTTGATACGCATACCTCTATAGAGATCTTCTTGTTCGAAGCGATAGAATAATTGTGATAGAACTTCTGAGCATAGAATAAACAAGAACGGAGATAGAGGACAAGCCTTGTCTGATCCCACGTTTTGCTTGGAACCAACCTTCCGGAGAGCCATTAATCAGGATCAAAAAACTTGGAGTGGAAATGCACTTCATGATGAGGTCATTTGGATGATCACGAATCCCCAATCCGTTCAACTAGTATTTAATAAAAGGACAAGATAGACGATCATAGGCCTTTTCCATATCAATCTTCATAGCAAACGTTTTGCTTTTCTTAGCACGACTGTTCATAGCATGGAAAATCTTATGAGCAATAACACAATTATCAGAGATCTGTCTACCAGGAACAAATACAGTTTGGAACGGGGAGATTAATTTGTCAATTAAAGGACGCAGCCTCGAAGCAAAAATTTTGGTGATGATTTTGTAAGACACATTGCACAGGACAATAGGCCTAAAGTCAGCAGCAGTTTTTGGAGTAGCACATTTAGGAATCAATGCTATATGGGTGTGATTCATACCCATGTTAAGCTTGCCATTTGCAAAAAAATCCTGAATAGTAGCAGTGAGATCATTCCCAATCACTGACCAACATTTTTGAAAAAATAAAGCAGGGAACCCATCAGGTCCAGGAGCCTTGAGAGCTCCCATACTCCGAACAGTTTGTTCAATTTCTGATTGATCAGGGACCGAGCCCAGGGCAGTGGACTCCTCCCCTGATAGAATATAAGTCGAGAAGCCAAAATTCGGATCCATGGGAATAGAGTCATCCGTGCTAAGGAGAGAGGAGAAATGATTAATGATAGAAGCAGAGATTACCTCAGGTTCAGAGGTCCAATCTCCACTGGGAAGTTGGATCGAACGAATATCATTCCTTCTTCTCCTGATCGCGGCTTTGACATGAAGGTATTTGGTACATCGGTCACCTTCGGTAATCCATTTACATCTAGCCCGTTGGCACCAGTATGCTTCTTCAAGCATGAGGAGCCCATTGAGCTCCTTCACTACATCTCTCTTCTCAAGCATGAGAGAAGATGTTGGCGTACTCTTCTAGATAACCAGCAGCTGGTATTGAAGGAATTTAATACAGGATTTAGTAGCATTGAAAGAATCCCGACCCCACCTGTGTAGTTTACTCATAAGAAAATGTAAGTTACCCATAAAATTTGCACCAGGAACAGATTTAGCAGCCGACCAAACAGTAGACAGAGTATCAATATACTTATCATGCTTGAGCCAAAAACTCTCAAAGCGGAGGGATCGCTTTTTTTTCGGAGTCCGGTTATTGGTATTGAGCAATATAGGAGCATGATCACTATTGTATCTAGGAAGAGTGTGAACAGTGGAGAAGGGGAACATACTGCACCATTCACCATTCGCCATGGCACGATCCAGTCTTTCCTGAATGATGTGAGACAAGTTCGGCCACTGGACCACGTAAACGTCGGGCCAATACACCCAAGATCAATCAGCCCGTATTGGTTAATCATATGAAGGAAGGAGGAGTTTGAATGTCTGTCAAAACCCCGGCCCCCGAATTTATCCTCAGCAGTAGTAATGGCGTTGAAGTCACCAATACAGCACCAGGGAATTGAGAAAGATCCTGAAAGAGTCCTGATAGATTCCCAAAGTAGAGGGCGATCCTTTTTTTGTGGGCAGCCATAAACACATAGAAGATTCCAGAGAGGTGTGTCGTCATCACTTTTGATGGAAAGAATAATAAGATTGGGGGAAGAAAAAGAAACTGAGGCATTTGTACCCGCAGTCCAACCTAGCCAGAGGCCACCCGATCGGCCAGTCGGGGGGACATAATGAGTGTTTGGGAAACCTAACGAAGGCAGGATTTGAGAGGAGTGTTGAGAAGAGGAGAGGGTTTCAGAGAGGAAGAAGATTGAGGGATGGGTTGCGGAGAGGAAAGAGCGGAGAGTTTGGACTGTCGTGGCATTCCTCAGCCCACGACAGTTCCAGGAGAACACTAGCATTGATGAAACGGCTGTTGAACGACAGCCGCCGTATCTGAAGTATCTAGGGAATGAGAGAAGAGAGGATCAGCCAAACGTTTCATAGCCCTAGGATTAATGATAGCAGAGGGATAACGCTTTTTTGATTTTATGGATGGATCAGTAGGGGAGGTGGGTGTGGCTTGACTCATACGAGCCCTGCGCTTCCAGGTCAGTTTGTGGGTGGAAGGATTTTTCTTGGAAGATGGGGAAGACGAAGGGGGAAGTTCGATGATGGAAGAATTGAAACATGGAGTCAAAAAATGAGGAAAATGATCCGTACAAGGAGATGATGAAATTGGTTTATCAAGAGGAACTGTTGGAATCATTTTGCAGGAGTGAGACCCACAGGATGACTCTTCACAGTGAATAGGGTGATTCCCATGATATGGGGGAGGGCTACCCCATAATTCCAAAACCCCAGAATCATTCTCCACATGGTCGCTGTCCATAGGGTCCAGCCCCATGTCGACCCCAGTGTTTGCTTGGATAGTATAGGAAGAGATCGATGGGGATGGGAGTTGAGTAAGTGGGGGAACTGATACTGTAAATTGAGGATACATTCCTGATGAAGAAACAGGGGAGGAATTACCCTGTTTGAGATTGCTAGGGGTAGTTCAGCTGGAGGATCAATGGACCTGAGGTGGGGGGGTATACTTGGCTGCCTGTAGATAAGAAGAAATAGAAATACCGGGTTCACTGACAGTTGTGGGCCTCGAAGGAGGTTGAGTATGAGGAGGATTAGCCCTAGATTGAGACTGAGGGGATGTATCAGCTTTGGATCCTTTTGCAGCCTCCTCCATAAGTCGACGATCCAAGGATCGATGTAGGATTGCCCTGTAATCTTCCTCTTTGATTCTAGGTTGCAGTAAGACTGCAATCCTCTCCTTCTCAGCGTCAGACCAATCTTCCCCATTGAGAGATTTAAAGGACTCTCTTGCAAAGCAGATGGCTATCGAATGACCAACCTTCGCACAGAAGTTGTAAAGCCTGGGCAGGCATTCATATTTGATGGAGACCGAGCCCATCGATTGCCCATCAATCAGAGTGGAGATATCTTTCTTCAGGGGCTTGGAGATATCGATCAAGATTTTGATCCTAGCAAACGTTTTCCACTTTACTTCATCTACCATAGAGCATTGCCTAGGAGAGCCAATGCCTTCGGCAATTCTGGTAACAGCCTTGCAGTTCAGAAATTTCGGTGGCAGCCGATGGAGTTGGATCCAGAAATCAGCGAATTGGAATCGATACTCCTCCGGGAGTTTCCCAGGATCACACCTTTCAATAGCAAGGAGATCCTCATTGATACTCCATGGTGCATCAAGGAAGATGCGATCCACCATCGCCGCAGACTCCAGCCGTACCAGGAAGGTTCCAGCGTCTATGTCCAGATCCGAAACCTGGATTTGGTCAGAGGTTTTCCATAGTTTGGGGAGGATGGAACCCAGGGAGGGGCTCGAGAATCGTTGGGAGGAGAAGGGTTTGATGGCGACGGTGGCTGCCCAGTGATCCGCCACATGACTCTCTCTCGCAGAGAGAGAGACGGCCGACGCCGGGCCTTGAAGGGTGAAGAGGGCCGCCATTGGTCAACAACATCTCTGTAGGTGGCCATGAGAGGGGAATATTGGAGGGATGGGAGCAGGTGATAACCAGCATAGAGAAGGGGGAGAAGAGAGAGGTGGAGGAGGCGAAGCGGCTAGACCCGGAGGCCTAACAGCGGCGGGCGGCGCAAACCCTAAGGGTTTGGAAAGGAATCGCCAGAGAGGACAAAACCCTAGGGGTTTGGAAAAAGTATGTGAATCATCAAAAAAGGTTTCTTGCTTCGTGTCACTGCCACTTTTCTAGCTTGAGGGTATTTTGGTCATTTTCAAAATTTTGGAATTATTTTGGGATTTTTATTATTAAATATATTTAATATGATTTTTTAGTAATTTTTGGTGATTTTTGGTAGAATTGTTTTTGACCCTATAGTTAACTTTGACTCATGTTGACTAGGAGACTGTCCTATTGGCTAACCTAGGTTAAGACATCCAGGTTAGGTTAAGAAACTCTAGTGTGACCTAAGTTATTCATTTCAAGTTCATTAGAATTGGTTTGGGGTAATTAGGAGCTAGTGTGGCCTAAGAATGGCTTGTGAAGTCACAAGTCATAATCATGACTTAAACTAATTAGGACTCAACCAACTAGCCAAAACCCTAGTCTAGGGCCCTATGGCCGGCCACATGACAGCCCCCCTCCTATAAATAATCTCCTAGGGTTTAGGACTAGCCTCTCTCTTAGGGTTCATCAAGTTTTTAGAAAGAGGTAAGTTCCATCTTCATAAATTCCTAATAAATTCAAATTAAGTCCTTTTTCCTTCAAACAAATTCCTATAGGCTCTAAATCTTGTGCTCTTGCTGTTGGAAATAAGTTTTGACAGGGAGCAATCAATTTGGGGAGCTTTTGGTGCTTTGGGAGATCCTCCTCTTTGGAGCTTTTTGGAGCTTGGAACACCTATAGGTATAATCCTTTGTAATGCCTCTAAATTCCTGTAAAAATCATTTTTAGGGTCCCCTAGTCCTCACCCAACTGTAGGGAAAACTAACCCTAAGTTTTGGTCTCGTTTCGTGTCCGTATCGGACACGTTTCAGAGATCTAGTTTAGGTGCTCGACGAAATATCCCAAATGACTGTTCGTTCGAGTTTTCCGATTCTATTTGAATGGAAAGCTAGATCTAAGTGTCGTCTAGGGTTTTCCAGTGTCCTGTGATGGTTTGTGAGTCGTGTCGAGTTGTGGGGGACACGAGACACGCGAGTGCGGGTGCGAGCGCGCGGGCACAGTGCGTGCCCTGCTGCTCAAGGGCCATTGCGCACTCGATTCTCCACGTGGACATGAGAAATTTGGCCTGTGGTTAGAGGCAATGACTGACACGAGGCTCGCCAAGTTTCACGAGTCCTCGTGTCGTGTCGGACACGTTATTTCGTGTGCACTGGACAGCTCTGTGTGCGTGTGTGTTCTGTGACTTGTGTTCTGTTGTTAATCGATTCTTAATGTTTTTAAATTATGTTTTAATGATTATTAGATCCTAAATGTGTTATATAATCTCTGTTAAATTAATTTACATGTTAATTTAGGCTTTAAAGTGAAATTTGATTCGAATATGGGTTGGCTCATGGGATTTCTCTGATACATGTTGATACTGTTTTTTTTCCCAATTGTTTCCAACCAGTTTAATGTTCCTTGTTATGTTTTAAATTAATTTCTGGCTCCTACATGTTGTATATCATGTTAATTAAGTGAAGGGATATTGATTTGGGATTGGCATGATGTGTTGTGGAATTTGGCATTGGTTTGGGATTCAAACTGTTGAGAACTGATTTTGGTTTGTGAAAACCTGTGATAGCTTAACCATATTAGTAGTTTGTTACCTGATTTTTACTTGTCCATGATTCTGAGTTTATTCATTAACCTGAGGATAATCAACCCCTTTTGTTGTAGTTGTTGAACTTGAGTTTAAGTCCTAAACAAATCTGGGAACTAATGTGTTCACTGTCCTTTTCATTAAAACTGATTTTTCCTGTTATAGTGAATTGATTTCCTCTCTTCACTGTTAATTGATAACTGAATTTGAGTTGAGTTTTGTTTTGATAACAGTGTTTAGCTCCCAGTTTCCTTCGAAACCTGTGAGTTAAGTTCAATCCTGAGAATGGAAGGGGGAGGGGATCCTTGGTTCACTGCTAACTGTCCATGCCTAATTAATTTGAGATGTGGACTGATATAGGATGCACTGTTTTCCTGGGTTTAGATTGAACTGAAATGAACTAGTGTTCATGAGTTTACTTGCATTGATTTCAATATTCTTCTATTGACTGTTATGTTTCACATGAATTGTTTTCCTTTCCTTTGCAATGAACAAACCTGAGATTAGTCATAAAACCTGAGATGAATTTGAAACAATTGTCATTGTTAACTGATTTCTCATGTCTGAACACACACTTTGTTAACTGCTTTTCAAACCTGAGATTGTTAAATGTTTTTGTTTAAACCTGTTATGATATGGGGGGGGGATGTTCAGGAAATCTGAATGTTAGTGTTATATTCAAAACTGAGTTCCAGATTTTGCTTCCATTCAATTTGATGTTGATTGTTGAGATCCTTGTGATTATTTCTAAAACTGTTAATGTAAATACCTGGGAATTAATCCCTGTTTTTCCAGTTGCTGAACAGTATACACACACTCTTTACTCTATCACACACTCTCTCTCACCCTCTTGACACACACCAGGTCTCACACCTATATACACATGCACTTGTGTCCTCTCTCCCTACCTATGTGTATATATAATATAGGCTTGTGGCAATTATTAGTTTCCTATATATGGATATATGTGTGTTAATGTGTATATAGGATATAATGTACTAATTGTTATGATACAATGTATGGGTAATATTGTATTATGTGTTATGATATATGGTGTCATAATATTGGGATTATGTGTTATGTAATAATGTGAACATAGGGTATGGGTAATAGGGCTATAGGCTATATACTCTATTATAGATTTTAATCAATATACCAATGTGTGTATTGGTATGGCTTGACATGGTATTGCCTAGATTAGTCTAGAAAACCTAGAATAGTCTTGCTAGACCTAGATTAGACTTGGTTAACCTAGTTTGACTTCTAGGGTTGACCAAAGTTGACCAAGAGTTGACTTTGGTCTAGATTGACCTAGTTCATGAAGAATGCATTAATTTGCATTATTTTATCATTGTAGACTCATAGTGACTTGTACTGTTCTATAGGAGACAGACACCACTCCTCGGACAGTCTATATTCTCTCAGATTCTCTGGTTACAGGCGAGTACATTCTCTGATCATTTTATATCCTGCATTAGGAGTATATTTCCTGCTGTAGATTACTATACATGATGCTGACACATCGGAAACACGGATTAGTACTATATGGATCTTGTTGGGCGATGTTATCCCCTTAGCGGATACATCGGGTATTCGTGTTCGTGTACTTTATCGTGAACATCGTGTACTCCTTGTATTTGTGACTTTCGTGTACGAAATGTGTGAAATCGTGTATAATCATGTTTTCACATGACCTTCGTGTACAATAACATAACTTAGCCAGATCCTTGTGTATTGATTGGGGCGGAGGAGTAGAAGTGGTTATGTATTCAATCTAGTAGATTACTCGTGTACAACCTCTGTAGATTACTCATGTATAACATCGTACCGTTTACATAACCATTTTGTGCTCTGAATCACTAGACACTGCTAGTTCTCTATATATTGTAGCTATTTATTTACAGTCTTTCCTGTTTATCATATTTCTTCAGTTTCTTGTATCTTACTCTATAAGCATGATTATTTATCCTGACCTGCTATGATTTGTTGAGATGTACTGTGCTCGCTCCTGTCCTGACTGGACCTGTTGAAATATTACAGAGGATGAGGCTGAGGCGTTCTGTCCTACTTACTACGGTGCCACACTAGATGAGTGTCCAGACTTGGACCAGCAGCAGGAGCCACTAGCTGTAGATGACACTCCTTTAGATTAGGACTGTCTTTTCTATTTGGGATTATTGTACTAGACTTTGAGATATTCTGAGATGTATTTATTTTAGACACTTAGAACTCTGGTTATACCTCTGTGATTCTCTGTCCTGGATATTGTTATCTTTCATTATCTATCTATCTTTCCTGTTCTACCTTAGCTGTGGTTGAGTTTTATATTGTGTTATGTCACCCCCATTCGGAGAGTATAACTGTTATTACCTTCAATTGTTAGATGTTGTGACCTAGGACAGCGTTCTACCGCCGACACTGCGGCGTAGGCTGGACGTACCCACGTCTCGTGCCCTTACTCTAGGGTGCGGGTCGTGACACGTTTTTAGTGGTGGCCCATGCAGGTCTAGGATATAAGTGTAGTGGTATTTGAACTAGAATATCGCTGCAGCCTGCAGTAGAAATTAGCATATATATTTTTTTTGAAGGTACTCAATCACACTAGGAAAACTCCTTATCAGATTTCGTATATCTATTTTGCTGCTTATTGTCTTCCTTAGAATTTTAAACTGTCCTCCTTTGATTATTTCGACTCATTCTCGGTAATTGCTTCTTGTTTGATCTGTGTCTCTAGGATGGTTGAGACGCGATCGCATCGCCCCGTGATGGGAGTGGCTGGAGAGGGGCCTGCCACCTCTCGTGTCCAGTATCCAGCTCCCGGTGCCACAGGGCCAGTGCAGCCCTCGGGAGTGGGAGTTTCTGCCACTTTTGGAGGAGCACCTCCACCAGTCGGGAGGCCGAACTTGGTGCTTCCAGAGATCCTTCCTATGCAGCAGCCTCCGCCTGCGGGGATGGTTGATGCTGCCCATCTCTTCTCCTTCGTAGAGAGGATTCTGGAGTCCTCGCACCAGCGCAGTCAGAGGCAGACAGCAGATTTCAGACAGGGGATTGATGAGGCGCACCAGCTAGTACGCACGACTGTTGAGATGGTGACTGGTCAGGGGGCCCAGCAGCAGCCCCGTCGGAGAGAGAGAGATATCCAGGACTTCCAGAAGATGCATCCTCGGGAGTTCTTGGGTACAGAGGGTATTCACTATGCCGATGATTGGATTGAGCACATAGAGGAGATCTTTCGACTGGCAGAGATACCAGATCGGCTTCACATTGAGGCAGCGGGCAGCCAGATGCAGGATTTGGCCCGTGCATGGTACCAGACTGATCCCAGAGTAGGAGTGGAGGGCTAGACTTGGGTCCGGTTCAAGGAGCTGTTCAAGGAGCAGTTCTTTCCCGATGTAGCCTTGGGCGGGATCGAGGCGCAGTTCGAGGCTCTGGTTCAGGGGAACCAGACAGTTGCTGAGTATGCCAGAGAGTTCTGCCGACTGGCCCGATTTATTGATGATCTGACGGAGAAGACCAAGGCGAGGAAGTTTCGCCGAGGTTTGACTAGGGAGATTCGGTCGCTGACCAAGAGCGACCGGAATGCTACTTTTGCTGAGATTTATTCTGGGGCCATGGCAGCAGAAGATGACCTGGGACTGAGGCAGAAGAGAGGTCGCGACTTTCAGTCAGGCAGTAGCAGTCAAGGGCAGGCCAAGAGGCCTCATTTCCAGCAGCAGTTTCAGCACCAGAGGCCAGTGCAGCAGTTTCAGCAGCAGGGCCGTGCACCTTTCCAGCAGGTACAGCACCAGCATCAGAGGGGGCAGCAGGCACCCAGACAGCAGGCTATTAGTTATACTTTCTGCAAGAAGCCTGGGCACAAGTGGGACGAGTGCAGGAAGAGACTCGGCAGATGCTTGATGTGTGGATCAGCAGACCATCAGATGCGAGAGTGTCCAGTTGCGTCGATGCGTCCGATACCAGAAGGAGCTGGGGCAGCCAAGGCTCCAGCAGGCCAGCAGAGGGGACCAGCCCTGCAGACCCAGCAGCAGAGGTTCCAGCAGCACCAGCAGCAAGCACGGGGTGGACAGCAGGGACGAGCTTTCGCCATGGCAGCTGAGGATGCTGAGGTCATCGGAGAGCTGATAGCAGGTTCGGTTCTTCTCGACTCCCTTCCAGCATTCGCATTGTTTGATTTTGGGGCTTCCCACAGCTTTGTGTCTGTATCATATGATATTAGACACAGTTTGATTTCGGAACCATTGCCTAGGACCTGCAAGATCACGACCGGGGTGGGGTCATCCTCGTGAGTGATGTTTGCAGAGGGCGGAGTGTCATTTTGGGAGGTCGAGAGTTGGGGGTGAGTTTACTAGTCATGCCATTACCGAACTACGATATAGTATTAGGTATGGACTGGCTGAGTAGACACCACGCCCACATTGATTGCCGTGGGGGTAGAGTTTTGTTCGGGGCCCCAGGAGAGCCAGAGTTTGAGTACACCCGACGGCAGGCAGAGCAGGACGGCGGAGTTTTCTGTGGTGCATCAGTCGAGGAGCAGGTGGCTCCGCATCCCTTGATCGCAGAGTTTATGGACGTATTTTCAGAGGAGTTTCCAGGGCTTCCACCGGACAGAGATGTAGAGTTCTCGATAGACTTGGTTCCCGGCGCGGAACCGATCTCTCAGCATGTCTATCGAGTGAACAACAGCAAGTTAGTGGAGCTGAAGAAGCAGGTGGATGAGCTGCAGGACAAGGGCTTTATTCGCTCTAGTTCTTCACCTTGGGGTGCACCGGTGCTCTTCGTACCGAAGAAGGATGGGTCGGTACGTACGTGTATCGACTACAGGGCACTTAACAACCTGACAATCAAGAACAGATACCCACTGTCGCGGATCGATGATCTGTTTGATCAGTTGAGCGGAGCTCGGGTGTTCTCCAAGATTAATTTGAGGTTGGGTTATCACCAGGTGAAGGTGAAGAGGGAGGATATCCCCAAGACCGCTTTCAGGACGCGGTACGGGCAGTTTGAGTTCTTGGTTATGCCGTTTGGGCTAACCAATGCACCAGCAGTGTTTATGAATCTAATGAACTAGGTGTTCCACCAGTACTTGGACAAGTTCATGGTGGTGTTCATTGATGATATCTTGATATATTCCAAGACAGAGGAGGAGCACGAGAAGCATCTGCGGATAGTGCTAGAGACTCTCAGGCGGGAGCAGCTTTATGGAAAACTCTCCAAGTGTGAGTTTTTCTTGGACCGGGTGGACTTCTTGGGGCATGTAGTGACTGGAGATGGCATCTCAGTTGACCCCAAGAAGATTGTAGCAGTTGAGGCTTGGACAGCGCCGACTTCAGTAGCAGAGATTAGGAGTTTCCTGGGGCTGGCAGGATACTATAGGAGATTTGTGCAGGATTTCTCCCGGGTTGCAGAGCCGTTGACACGGTTGACCCGAAAGGATACTGAGTATGTTTGGTCAGAGGAGTGTCAGGCAGCTTTTGATGAGTTGAAGAAGCGGCTTACGACAGCTCCGATTCTGACATTGCCTTCAGGATCAGGTGGTTTCGCTATTTATAGTGATGCTTCAGGGAAGGGGCTGGGTTGCGTCTTGCAGCAGCATAGGAAGGTGATTGCCTATGCTTCCAGGCAATTATGTCCCCATGAGAAGAACAACCCTACCCATGACCTGGAGCTGGCGGCGGTGATTTTTGCTTTGAAGTTATGGAAGCACTACCTGTATGGCGAGAGGGTGGAGATCTACACAGACCATAAGAGCTTGAAGTACGTGTTCACTCAGAAGGAGTTGAACATGAGGCAGCGCAGGTGGCTTGAGCTGATGAAGGACTTTGATATCGCACTCCAGTATCACCCGGGGAAGGCCAACGTGGTTGCCGATGCCTTGAGTAGGTATCCGACAGCCATGTGTTTGACTATAGATCGGCACTTGCTTGCAGATTTGGAGAGCCTTGGGATAGAAGTGATTGTGCCCGGGGTGCAGATGCAGTTATGGGGCCTACAGATACAGTCAGATTTGATGGACAGGATCAAGGCGACACAGTTTGATGATGTGGCTCTGCGGAGTATCCGAGAGCAGATCAGTATAGGAGTGCAGGATATTGAGTTCTCACTTGCAGAGGATGGTGCCCTGAGGCACGGTGCCAGGTTATGTGTGCCTAGCGGGGAGCTCAGAGAGCAGATTATGCAGGAGGCTCACAGATCGCAGTACTCTATACATCCTGGTGCCAACAAGATGTACAGGGATCTGCGAGAGCATGTCTGGTGGTACAGGATGAAGATGGAGGTGTCCAACTTCGTAGCTAGATGCTTGATCTGCCAGCAGGTCAAGGCTGAGAGGCAGAGGCCTGGAGGATTATTGCAGCCGCTGCCCATTCCAGAGTGGAAGTGGGAGCACATTACCATAGACTTTGTATCAGGATTGCCCCGTACACCAGGAGGGAAAGACACGATTTGGGTCATCGTTGACAGGTTGACCAAATTGGCCCACTTCTTGCCATTCAAGGTGGGTACGTCTACAGAGAGGCTGGCGGAGTTGTATATGAGACAGATAGTCAGGATTCACGGAGTTCCCGTCAGCATAGTCTCAGATCGGGATAGCCGCTTTACTTCCCATTTCTGGAGGAGTCTGCAGACTAGCTTGGGCATTCATCTCAAGTTTAGTACCGCATACCACCCCCAGACGGACGGACAGTCAGAGAGGACTATTCAGACCCTTGAGGATATGTTGCGGACGTGCGTCCTGGATTTTGGAGGTTCCTGGGAGGATCACCTGCATTTGGTTGAGTTTGCTTACAACAACAGTTTTCAGGCCAGCATTGAGATGTCACCGTTTGAGGCTCTGTACGGGCGTAGATGTCGTACACCCTTATCTTGGGATGATGTTGGAGAGCGAGCTTTACTGGGACCAGAGATGGTTGTTGACGCAGCCGAGAAGGTGAAGCTCATCAGGGACAGACTTCGCGTGGCGCAGGACAGACATCGGCACTGGGCCGATAGCCACCGGAGGCCGCTGGAGTTTGAGGTACAGATTTAGAGTAGGATTAGAATTAGGTTGTATTTAGTTTTGTTTGATTGATCGTGTTTGATTTTTAGTAACTTGAGACCTTGCTTGTGATTAGGTTGGAGACATGGTTTTTCTGCGGATATCTTCGACTCGTGGTACGATACGTTTTGGTGGAGGTGGGAAGCTTAGCCCGCGCTTCATCGGCCCTTTCGTTATCAGCGGGAGAGTTGGTGACGTGGCATACAGGCTAGACTTGCCACCTGCACTAGTGGACGTCCACAACGTATTCCACGTATCACAGCTGAGACGGTACGTGGCTGACCCTAGCCATGTGCTCGATCACTCGGAGATAGAGGTTGGACCTACTCTCAGTTATCCAGAGCAGCCTGTGGAGGTTTTGGATCACCGGGAGAAGGTATTGAGGAACCAGGTGATACCCTTGGTACGCGTCGCATGGAGGCATCATTCTCCAGAAGAGTCTACCTGGGAGCGGGAGGATGAGATGCGCGAGCGGTACCCCTATCTTTTTGGACCCTGAGGTATACTTTCTATCCTTCTTCACAGTTTAGTTTCGCCTTTTAATTTTGAGGACAAAATTATTTTAAGGGGGGTAGATTTGTCACTGCCACTTTTCTAGCTTGAGGGTATTTTGGTCATTTTCAAAATTTTGGAATTATTTTGGGATTTTTATTATTAAATATATTTAATATGATTTTTTAGTGATTTTTGGTGATTTTTGGTAGAATTGTTTTTTACCCTATAGTTGACTTTGACTCATGTTGACTAGGAGACTGTCCTATTGGCTAACCTAGGTTAAGACATCCAAGTTAGGTTAAGAAACTCTAGTGTGACCTAAGTTATTCATTTCAAGTTCATTAGAATTGGTTTGGGGTAATTAGGAGCTAGTTTGGCCTAAGAATGGCTTGTGAAGTCACAAGTCATAATCATGACTTAAACTAATTAGGACTCAACCAACTAGCCAAAACCCTAGTCTAGGGCCCTATGGCCGGCCACATGACAGCCCCCTCCTATAAATAATCTCCTAGGGTTTAGGGCTAGCCTCTCTCTTAGGGTTCATCAAGTTTTTAGAAAGAGGTAAGTTCCATCTTCATAAATTCCTAATAAATTCAAATTAAGTCCTTTTTCCTTCAAACAAATTCCTATATGCTCTAAATCTTGTGCTCTTGCTGTTGGAAATAAGTTTTGACAGGGAGCAATCAATTTGGGGAGCTTTTGGTGCTTTGGAAGATCCTCCTCTTTGGAGCTTTTTGGAGCTTGGAACACCTATAGGTATAATCCTTTGTAATGCCTCTAAATTCCTGTAAAAATCATTTTTAGGGTCCCCTAGTCCTCACCCAACTGTAGGGAAAACTAACCCTAAATTTTGGTCTCGTTTCGTGTTCGTATCGGACACGTTTCAGAGATCTAGTTTAGGTGCTCGACGAAATGTCCCAAAGGACTGTTCGTTCGAGTTTTCCGATTCTATTTGAATGGAAAGCTAGATCTAAGTGTCGTCTAGGGTTTTCCAGTGTCCTGTGATGGTTTGTGAGTCGTGTCGAGTCGTAGAGGATATGAGACACGCGAGTGCGGGCACGAGCGCGCGGGCACAGTGCGTGCCCTGCTGCTCGAGGGCCATTGCGCAGTCTGTCACGACCCGCACCCTGTGTAGGGGCACGAGAAGTGGGTACGTCCAGCCTACGCCGCAGTGTCGGCGGTAGAACGCTGTCCTAGGTTGCTAACTAATCTCATGCAGTGTATATAATGTACTTGCCAAGATCTCAACTCCGAGAGGAAGACAAGTAAAAGATATGATATACTCAATCACAATCTAAGCACGATAAGATAACACAGAAATCTAGATACCAACTAACAACAACAAAAATTTAAACTACTAAAATAATAACAACATGATCTCAAACAAAACTCTAATACAACTCAATATCTCAAGTTTAATACAACAAGCTCAAAACATGAAAGCTAAGTAAGTCTACTAGCTAATCTCCTGAATCACTCCTGAGAGTCGGAGCCAAAGGTAGCTAATCCCTCGCCATGTCCATGGTAAGAAGGGCATGTGTCGTCAGGGGTATCATCTGTAATATTTTCAACAGGTCCAATCAGGATAGGAACGAGCACATCTCATCTAGAAATCCCAAGTAAATGACAAAGACTATAAAGCAGTTTTTAGACAGTTATACAGATGAGCATGGCAGTTTTATACAGGTAAAGATGTAGAGAAACAGTGAGGGTACAAGGAAAGTAAAGTAACTAACAAGAGAAGAAATCATGGCAAAGAAGACTGTAGTAAACTAGCTGAACTAGAATAACATGGTATAAGTCCAGACAGTATAAAAGGTAATCCCAGTGTGAGTCTAGTCCATATAATCCAATACTAGATGATTCCAGTACAAGATGAGTCCAGTAAAATGAGTCCAGTAAAATGAGTCCAGAAGTGATCCATGATTCCAGGGTAAGTCTAGCCTATACTCTAACAGTGTGTTTTAAAATACTGAGATCGACATGTAAACGGCTAGGGGTAATCAGGCACATCGCACACTCGGCCAAGTGTGGGATGGCTAGCATTCCAGAATAGTTCCAAGGGAGGTGGTTCCAGATTTTAGGTATGTTCACATGTCTACTCAAGTATTTCTCCGCCCACAAATGAATCCATAATCCAACACTACAACCAGTATGAGTCCAGCCAATGATTCCAGAAATGATTCCAGAAATGGTTCCAGTAGGGTGATGCCAGTAGTGATTCCAGATATAGAGGCCAGACATAAATAAATGAGTGTCGCATGTAATGGATCCAACAATACCAATCGTGTTTGTACAGAGAATCATATATAGCTATCTAGAACTGAAATACAGTAAATGACAAGTAATGAAAGAACTATCAGAGAATGTACTCGCCTGACACTCTGGATGAGTAGTGTAATATCAGATGTCTGTACCAGGGTCACAATGTCCTAAAAATAGAGTAATACAGTTATGACATGTCCATAATGAAGGTAAATGAAATCTACAATGCAATCTATATGAATTCTAAGCCAATCTAGGTCAAAGTCAAACTTGGTCAACTCTACAGTCAAACTAAGTCAAATCAAATCATACTAGGTCACAGGAAATCAAACTAAGTCAAATAGAGTCAAACAAGGTCAAACAAGTCAAGGTTAGTCAAATCTAGGTTAAAGTCAACTCCTGGTCAACACTCTATCAAACTAGTCAAATACTAGTCAACATGATCAATCTGGGTCAAGTCTAAGTCAAACTTAGACCAACTAAGGTATTGGTCAAACAAAGACTAGTCAGTCAGGTAATTAAGTCAAACAAAGACTAGTCAACAAGGTGATTAGGTCAAACATGGTCAGACTAGTTGAACTAGTCATTATTAGGTCAATTAGGTCAAGGTTTGACCTATAGTTGACTTTGGTCAACCATGGTCAATAATCTAGTTAAACTAGGTCTACTTAGGTCAACTAATGTCAAACTAGTCAAGTTAGGTCAAACATGGTCAAACTAGTTTAAACTAGTCATTCTATGTTAATCCTAGTCAATTCTAGGTCAAAGTTGACCTATAGTTGACTTTGGTCAACAAGGGTCAACTTGCCAGTCAACCTAGGTCTACTAGTCCTAATGGTCAACTCTAACTCACTAACCATGGGCCATAGGCTAGTAACTTTAGACCATAGACTAAGACATCAAGTCTATATACATATATATATCTAATATATAGTCAACCATATATATATAATACCATAATCTATATTTATACATATATATCCCATTCACATATATATAATACCCTTATATATATAACATATATATATATATATCACTATATAACTCATATACATATATAGGTAGAGAGAGAGAGAGGGAAGGAGAGAGAAACAGAAAACAGGGGGGGGGGGTTGTCTCAGTTTCCTGAGAACAGGGAATCAAAGCCCCCTCCTCCAACACAACTAAAACACACACACACCCTACACACACACATACATGTATATACATGTGTATATACATGTATACTACCCAAAAACTCACCCACACACACACCAACATATATACTACATGTATACATACTAAAATACATATATACTATGTATAAATTATATCAGAATTGGGTTTAAAATCCATTTTTGCAAAAACTGGAAAATCCTAAAACTGAGAACAGTGGACTGTAAACCTAGATCTTAGGTTAAACCAAACACAACCTAAATCAAACTAAAATGGCCCAAGGTTGGTTGGTAATTGAAGCCCCTAGGTTAGTCTAGGATCTTAGCTTCCTGACACGGTGTCACGACGCGACACGGCGTGTCCACGAGGTTTCAAAGTCACACGGGTAAATGAGAATACACTGATACGCACGTATCAGTACAAATTAGAAAACGACCTAGGACACGACACAAAGCGATACACATCTCGTGATCGTGTCAGTAGGTGAGTCTAGGGTTCGTGCACGTGTCCAGCACCCTGCACTGTGTCCACGTGTCGTGTAGAGGGGACACGACACGCGTATCAGAGAGGGAAATACGTGGTTTCAGACCGCGTCGTGCAGTGATGCACGCGTCTCGTGTACGCGACACAGGACACGACACATCTCGTGCTCGTGTCCTGGGGTTCGCCCTAGGTTCCTCTACACATGTGTCACCCTGACACGTGTCCACGACTCGTGTACATGGGACACGAGACCCGTGTCAGAGCCGTTTTCACGGCTGTTCAGTGTAGTGCACGTCCCTTGCGGGGACGATTCCGTGTCCGACACGACACGAGGTCATCCCAAACTTTGGGGATGACCTGTCAGTCAGTGCCCCGTGCTCTATGCCAATTTTGGCGTGTCCACGTGGCGTGTCCAAGGAGAACTGACACAGTGGTAGCAGGGCACATTTCAGTGTACTGTGCACTGTGTCCAGTGTGTGAAACTGAGAGCTTCGTGTCCAGATTTTGGACACGACACAACCCAATTTGTGCTCAGTGTTTTAGGGTTAGGTTTAGGGTTAGGTAGGCTAGGGTTTTGATCAAAAACATTTGAAAATCAGTGAGTTTACATGTACTGAAACAGTGAGCAAAATCAGTGTATTAACATGAAATTGAAATAGGATACGTGTCCAATACGGACACCAAATCGATCCTAGTTTTCACCAAACTTGTCCTACAGTTAGGGTAGACCTACATGCATACATTTATGAAGAAAAATCACTACATTACATAGATAAAAATGAAAATACCTCTATGTGCTAGAAATCAAGAAATCCAATGTAGAGGGGGGCTTCACTTCAACTTTGTGATGTCCAAAACCTCAAAAACTCCAACTTCTAGTCTCCCCTAGCTCCCTTGGTATGTTAGGGTTCCAATGCAAAAGATTTGAGGTCAATAGGATCACTAATGGTGAAGTTATGGAGGTGTGAAGTTGAGGGAAAAATCAAGGTTTTAGTGTAATGAAAATGGGACCTTTTTGTGAAGGGGTGTACATATATAGGGGGGTGTTCTTGGCTGCCATGGGGGGGTAGGGGTAGGCTATAGGGTCCCCTTCCACCTTGCAAAACTTAGTCTCTAAGGCTTTGACTAGGGTTAGATATTCTAGGTTTCTAAAATATCCTAGAAAGTTAAATATCTAGATATTTATCAACCTAGATATTTACACATAAAGTAAATATCTACACTTAGTCTTCTAGGTTAGTGACTAACCCCTAGATTAGGCTAAACTAGCTTAGGGACTAACATAACACTAATCAATAATTAATTAATAATAAAAACACATAATTTCAAATAATTCCAAATAAATCCTAGAAAATTACCAAAATACCCTTTAGGCCAAAAAGCCCTAATTTGATGTTCCAAGCCTATGGCTAAGCTCACATGATCATGGTTAGTCTCTAGGTTAAGGAATAGCTAGGGTTTACACTAGAGTTTATTAGTAAAATCACAAAGTCACAAGTCATGACTTAGGAATTGGTTTAACCTAACTAAAATCACCAGAAAATCATACCATGACTAAAATACCACTAATCAATAATAAAAATAATAAATTTTCAAAAATATCCCAATTTCAGAAAACTGGGTGTTACAAGTCTACCCACCTTAGAAGAATTTCGTCCTCGAAATTAAGATGGTCGTACTCCTCCTAGGTCACACCCCCAGTCAATCAAGGTCAAAAGATAACATGCAATCATAGACCTTCTGGTCATGATTCTACAGTCTCAAAAGGGGTAACTATGCTATCTAGCATATCACAAGCATATCCTGACAGGTACTAATGGAATCACACAACAAGATGGGAAAAGAAGGACAGGAAAGACAAACCTGCTAACCCGTCACCTGCAGCGTCGGTCTCCTCGACCGTCATCGCAAAAGCTCCACCCCTCTGGTGCTGAGCTACAGGTGGCCTAGCACCCTCATAAGGAGGTGCAACTGGACAATCTATCATCTTGTGGGCATCAGACCCACAAAATAGACAAACCTTCAGCCTCCTCCTACAAGACTCCCAAATATGCCCTACCTTCTTGCAATACCCACAACTCTGTATCCTCTGATCCTGTCCTCGAGGCTGATGCTGAACTCTAACAGGTGTCTGCTGAATGTGAGGCCTCTTGGCCTGACCTCCACTGCTGCCTGCTCCCTGTGTATCACGGCCCCTCTTGAGCTTCAGCTCAAGATCATCCTCAGCTGCCATCGCTCCTGCCAGAATGTCCTCGAAGGTGGCACTCCTCTCACTCTTGGTCAAGGACTTGACTTCCTTGACCAAGCCCTTTCTGAACCTCCTCGCCTTCGCTGTCTCGCTAAGGCCCTCTACGAATCTGCTCAACCGGCAAAACTCACCGGCGTACTCCTCTACAGTCTGGTTCCCCTGAACCAGGTTCTCGAACTGTGTCTCCAAGGCGCCGACTGCCTGATCTGGGAAAAACTTCCCCTTGAAGAGCTCCTTGAAAGCTCTCCATGCCTGCCCTGGAGTACCTACTCTCGGATCCGTCTGATACCAGGTACGGGCAAGATCCCGCATCTGGCTGGCTGCTGCCTCTACCTGGAGTCCGGCTGGTATCTCCGCCAGTCGAAAGATCTCCTCGATGTGCTCTATCCAGTCATCCGCATAAAGTATCCCCTCAGTACCCAAGAAGTCCCTGGGGTGCATCTTCTTGAACTCCTGGATGCCCGGAATCCTCTGCTGCTGTCCTGCTCCTGCCTGCGGCTGGGCTGCCAGCCTCTCTATCGTCGCTGTAGCCAGCTGATGGACATCCTCAATGCCTCTGGTAAATGCTGTCGTCTGACGCTGCTGCTGGGTCTGATGCGACTCAAGAAACTGCTGAAAATATGAAAACATCTGTGCAGCATCCACATACCCAGATGGCATCTGCTGCTGGTACTCCTGCTGGTACTGCTGCTGTTGCTGATACTCTGGCTGAAAATGAGGCTGACGAAACTGCGGAGGAGGCATATCTGGGGTAGCTGGGATAGTCCTCGGAATAGGTGGAGGAGGACTACCAAAAGTAGATACTCCTACGTGAGCAGACGTAAGGAGTGGTACAGTCCCAGCTGTAGGCTGTACTGGACGAGAATCGGCAGACCTCTCAGAATCTGCCGGCACAGAGCGATGTGACCTAGTCTCCACCATCCTGAAGACAGATCAATAAGGAAGTCAATAACGGTACAAGGATGACAGTATCAAGGATAATGCGAAAATAGATTATACAGATTTGAACAAAAGTCAGTAGATTCAAATCCCTGGAAATTTCCTAGTTGTGATTGAGTATCCTCTCTCTAAGCCTATTATCAAATCCTATCACAGGCTGTAGTGATACTCTAGTTCGAATACCACTACATAAACTCGAGACCTGCATGGGCCACCACTAAAAATGTGTCACGACCCGCACCCTGTGTAGGGGCACGAGAAGTGGGTACGTCCAGCCTACGCCGCAGTATCGGCGGTAGAACGCTGTCCTAGGTTGCTAACTAATCTCATACAGTGTATATAATGTACTTGCCAAGATCTCAACTCCGAGAGGAAGACAAGTAAAAGATATGATATACTCAATCACAATCTAAGCACGATAAGATAACACAGAAATCTAGATACCAACTAACAACAACAGAAATTTAAACTACTAAAATAATAACAACATGATCTCAAACAAAACTCTAATACAACTCAATATCTCAAGTTTAATACAACAAGCTCAAAACATGAAAGCTAAGTAAGTCTACTAGCTAATCTCCTGAATCACTCCTGAGAGTCGGAGCCAAAGGTAGCTAATCCCTCGCCAGGTCCATGGTAAGAAGGGCATGTGTCGTCAGGGGTATCATCTGTAATATTTTCAACAGGTCCAATCAGGACAGGAACGAGCACATCTCATCTAGAAATCCCAAGTAAATGACAAAGACTATAAAGCAGTTTTTAGACAGTTATACAGATGAGCATGGCAGTTTTATACAGGTAAAGATGTAGAGAAACAGTGAGGGTACAAGGAAAGTAAAGTAACTAACAAGAGAAGAAATCATGGCAAAGAAGACTGTAGTAAACTAGCTGAACTAGAATAACATGGTATAAGTCCAGACAGTATAAAAGGTAATCCCAGTGTGAGTCTAGTCCATATAATCCAATACTAGATGATTCCAGTACAAGATGAGTCCAGTAAAATGAGTCCAGAAGTGATCCATGATTCCAGGGTAAGTCCAGCCTATACTCTAACAGTGTGTTTTAAAATACTGAGATCGACATGTAAACGGCTAGGGGTAATCAGGCACATCGCACACTCGGCCAAGTGTGGGATGGCTAGCATTCCAGAATAGTTCCAAGGGAGGTGGTTCCAGATTTTAGGTATGTTCACATGTCTACTCAAGTATTTCCCCGCCCACAAATGAATCCATAATCCAACACTACAACCAGTATGAGTCCAGCCAATGATTCCAGAAATGATTCCAGAAATGGTTCCAGTAGGGTGATGCCAGTAGTGATTCCAGATATAGAGGCCAGACATAAATAAATGAGTGTCACATGTAATGGATCCAACAATACCAATCGTGTTTGTACAGAGAATCATATATAGCTATCTAGAACTGAAATACAGTAAATGATAAGTAATGAAAGAACTATCAGAGAATGTACTCGCCTGACACTCTGGATGAGTAGTGTAATATCAGATGTCTGTACCAGGGTCACAATGTCCTAAAAATAGAGTAATACAGTTATGACATGTCCATAATGAAGGTAAATAAAATCTACAATGCAATCTATATGAATTCTAAGCCAATCTAGGTCAAAGTCAAACTTGGTCAACTCTACAGTCAAACTAAGTCAAATCAAATCATACTAGGTCACAGGAAATCAAACTAAGTCAAATAGAGTCAAACAAGGTCAAACAAGTCAAGGTTAGTCAAATCTAGGTTAAAGTCAACTCCTGGTCAACACTCTATCAAACTAGTCAAATACTAGTCAACATGATCAATCTGGGTCAAGTCTAAGTCAAACTTAGACCAACTAAGGTATTGGTCAAACAAAGACTAGTCAGTCAGGTAATTAAGTCAAACAAAGACTAGTCAACAAGGTGATTAGGTCAAACATGGTCAGACTAGTTGAACTAGTCATTATTAGGTCAATTAGGTCAAGGTTTGACCTATAGTTGACTTTGGTCAACCATGGTCAATAATCTAGTTAAACTAGGTCTACTTAGGTCAACTAATGTCAAACTAGTCAAGTTAGGTCGAACATGGTCAAACTAGTTTAAACTAGTCATTCTATGTTAATCCTAGTCAATTCTAGGTCAAAGTTGACCTATAGTTGACTTTGGTCAACAAGGGTCAACTTGCCAGTCAACCTAGGTCTACTAGTCCTAATGGTCAACTCTAACTCACTAACCATGGGCCATAGGCTAGTAACTTTAGACCATAGACTAAGACATCAAGTCTATATACATATATATCTAATATATAGTCAACCATATATATATAATACCATAATCTATATTTATACATATATATATACCATTCACATATATATAATACCCTTATATATATAACATATATATATATATATATATCACTATATAACTCATATACATATATAGGTAGAGAGAGAGAGAGGGAAGGAGAGAGAAACAGAAAACAGGGGGGGGGGGGGTTGTCTCAGTTTCCTGAGAACAGGGAATCAAAGCCCCCTCCCCCAACACAACTAAAACACACACACACCCTACACACACACATACATGTATATACATGTGTATATACATGTATACTACCCAAAAACTCACCCACACACACACCAACATATATACTACATGTATACATACTAAAATACATATATACTATGTATAAATTATATCAAAATTGGGTTTAAAATCCATTTTTGCAAAAACTGGAAAATCCTAAAACTGAGAACAGTGGACTGTAAACCTAGATCTTAGGTTAAACCAAACACAACCTAAATCAAACTAAAATGGCCCAAGGTTGGTTGGTAATTGAAGCCCCTAGGTTAGTCTAGGATCTTAGCTTCCTGACACGGTGTCACGACGCGACACGGCGTGTCCACGAGGTTTCAAAGTCACACGGGTAAATGAGAATACACTGATACGCACGTATCAGTACAAATTAGAAAACGACCTAGGACACGACACAAAGCGATACACATCTCGTGATCGTGTCAGTAGGTGAGTCTAGGGTTCGTGCACGTGTCCAGCACCCTGCACTGTGTCCACGTGTCGTGTAGAGGGGACACGACACGCGTATCAGAGAGGGAAATACGTGGTTTCAGACCGCGTCGTGCAGTGATGCACGCGTCTCGTGTACGCGACACAGGACACGACACATCTCGTGCTCGTGTCCTGGGGTTCGCCCTAGGTTCCTCTACACATGTGTCACCCTGACATGTGTCCACGACTCGTGTACATGGGACACGAGACCCGTGTCAGAGCCATTTTCACGGCTGTTCAGTGTAGTGCACGTCCCTTGCGGGGACGATTCCGTGTCCGACACGACACGAGGTCATCCCAAACTTTGGGGATGACCTGTCAGTCAGTGCCCCGTGCTCTATGCCAATTTTGGCGTGTCCACGTGGCGTGTCCAAGGAGAACTGACACAGTGGTAGCAGGGCACATTTCAGTGTACTGTGCACTGTGTCCAGTGTGTGAAACTGAGAGCTTCGTGTCCAGATTTTGGACACGACACAACCCAATTTGTGCTCAGTGTTTTAGGGTTAGGTTTAGGGTTAGGTAGGCTAGGGTTTTGATCAAAAACATTTGAAAATCAGTGAGTTTACATGTACTGAAACAGTGAGCAAAATCAGTGTATTAACATGAAATTGAAATAGGATACGTGTCCAATACGGACACCAAATCGATCCTAGTTTTCACCAAACTTGTCCTACAGTTAGGGTAGACCTACATGCATGCATTTATGAAGAAAAATCACTACATTACATAGATAAAAATGAAAATACCTCTATGTGCTAGAAATCAAGAAATCCAATGTAGAGGGGGGGGGCTTCACTTCAACTTTGTGATGTCCAAAACCTCAAAAACTCCAACTTCTAGTCTCCCCTAGCTCCCTTGGTATGTTAGGGTTCCAATGCAAAAGATTTGAGGTCAATAGGATCACTAATGGTGAAGTTATGGAGGTGTGAAGTTGAGGGAAAAATCAAGGTTTTAGTGTAATGAAAATGGGACCTTTTTGTGAAGGGGTGTACATATATAGGGGGGGTGTTCTTGGCTGCCATGGGGGGGTAGGGGTAGGCTATAGGGTCCCCTTCCACCTTGCAAAACTTAGTCTCTAAGGCTTTGACTAGGGTTAGATATTCTAGGTTTCTAAAATATCCTAGAAAGTTAAATATCTAGATATTTATCAACCTAGATATTTACACATAAAGTAAATATCTACACTTAGTCTTCTAGGTTAGTGACTAACCCCTAGATTAGGCTAAACTAGCTTAGGGACTAACATAACACTAATCAATAATTAATTAATAATAATAACACATAATTTCAAATAATTCCAAATAAATCCTAGAAAATTACCAAAATACCCTTTAGGCCAAAAAGCCCTAATTTGATGTTCTAAGCCTATGGCTAAGCTCACATGATCATGGTTAGTCTCTAGGTTAAGGAATAGCTAGGGTTTACACTAGAGTTTATTAGTAAAATCACAAAGTCACAAGTCATGACTTAGGAATTGGTTTAACCTAACTAAAATCACCAGAAAATCATACCATGACTAAAATACCACTAATAAATAATAAAAATAATAAATTTTCAAAAATACCCCAATTTCAGAAAACTGGGTGTTATACAGTCGATTCTCCACATGGACACGAGAAATTTGGCCTGTGGTTAGGGGCAATAACTGACACGAGGCTCGCCAAGTTTCACGAGTCCTCGTATCGTGTCGGACACGTTATTTCGTGTGCACTGGACAGCTCTGTGTGCGTGTGTGTTCTGTGACTTGTGTTCTGTTGTTAATCGATTCTTAATGTTTTTAAATTATGTTTTAATGATTATTAGATCCTAAATGTGTTATATAATCTCTGTTAAATTAATTTACATGTTAATTTAGGCTTTAAAGTGAAATTTGATTCGAATATGGGTTGGCTCATGGGATTTCTCTGATACATGTTGATACTGTTTTTTTTCCCAGTTGTTTCCAACCAGTTTAATGTTCCTTGTTATATTTTAAATTAATTTCTGGCTCCTACATGTTGCATATCATGTTAATTAAGTGAAGGGATATTGATTTGGGATTGGCATGATGTGTTGTGGAATTTGGCATTGGTTTGGGATTCAAACTGTTGAGAACTGATTTTGGTTTGTGAAAACCTGTGATAGCTTAACCACATTAGTAGTTTGTTACCTGATTTTTACTTGTCCATGATTCTGAGTTTATTCATTAACCTGAGGATAATCAACCCCTTTTGTTGTAGTTGTTGAACTTGAGTTTAAGTCCTAAACAAATCTGGGAACTAATGTGTTCACTGTCCTTTTCATTAAAACTGATTTTTCCTGTTATAGTGAATTGATTTCCTCTCTTCACTGTTAATTGATAACTGAATTTGAGTTGAGTTTTGTTTTGATAACAGTGTTTAGCTCCCAGTTTCCTTCGAAACCTGTGAGTTAAGTTCAATCCTGAGAATGGAAGGGGGAGGGGATCCTTGGTTCACTGCTAACTGTCCATGCCTAATTAATTTGAGATGTGGACTGATATAGGATGCACTGTTTTCCTGGGTTTAGATTGAACTGAAATGAACTAGTGTTCATGAGTTTACTTGCATTGATTTCAATATTCTTCTATTGACTGTTATGTTTCACATGAATTGTTTTCCTTTCCTTTGCAATGAACAAACCTGAGATTAGTCATAAAACCTGAGATGAATTTGAAACAATTGTCATTGTTAACTGATTTCTCATGTCTGAACACACACTTTGTTAACTGCTTTTCAAACCTGAGATTGTTAAATGTTTTTGTTTAAACCTATTATGATATGGGGGGGGGGGGGATGTTCAGGAAATCTGAATGTTAGTGTTATATTCAAAACTGAGTTCCAGATTTTGCTTCCATTCAATTTGATGTTGATTGTTGAGATCCTTGTGATTATTTCTAAAACTGTTAATGTAAATACCTGGGAATTAATCCCTGTTTTTCCAGTTGCTGAACAGTATACACACACTCTTTACTCTATCACACACTCTCTCTCACCCTCTTGACACACACCAGGTCTCACACCTATATACACATGCACTTGTGTCCTCTCTCCCTACCTATGTGTATATATAATATAGGCTTGTGGCAATTATTAGTTTCCTATATATGGGTATATGTGTGTTAATGTGTATATAGGATATAATGTACTAATTGTTATGATACAATGTATGGGTAATATTGTATTATGTGTTATGATATATGGTGTCATGATATTGGGATTATGTGTTATGTAATAATGTGAACATAGGGTATGGGTAATAGGGCTATAGGCTATATACTCTATTATAGATTTTAATCAATATACCAATGTGTGTATTGGTATGGCTTGACATGGTATTGCCTAGATTAGTCTAGAAAACCTAGAATAGTCTTGCTAGACCTAGATTAGACTTGGTTGACCTAGTTTGACTTCTAGGGTTGACCAGAGTTGACCAAGAGTTGACTTTGGTCTAGATTGACCTAGTTCATGAAGAATGCATTAATTTGTATTGTTTTATCATTGTAGACTCATAGTGACTTGTACTGTTCTATAGGAGACAGACACCACTCATCGGTCAGTCTATATTCTCTCAGATTCACCGGTTACAGGCGAGTACATTCTCTGATCATTTCATATCCTGCATTAGGAGTATATTTCCTGCTGTAGATTACTATACATGATGCTGACACGTCGAAAACACGGATTAGTACTATATGGATCTTGTTGGGCGATGTTATCCCCTTAGCGGATACATCGGGTATTCGTGTTCGTGTACTTTATCGTGAACATCGTGTACTCCTTGTATTTGTGACTTTCGTGTACAAAATGTGTGAAATCGTGTATAATCATGTTTTCACATGACCTTCGTGTACAATAACATAACTTAGCCAGATCCTTGTGTATTGATTGGGGCGGGGGAGTAGAAGTGGTTATGTATTCAATCTAGTAGATTACTCGTGTACAACCTCTGTAGATTACTCGTGTATAACATCGTGCCGTTTACATAACCATCTTGTGCTCTGAATCACTAGACACTGCTAGTTCTCTATATACTGTAGCTATTTATTTACAGTCTTTCCTGTTTATCATATTTTTTCAGTTTCTTGTATCTTACTCTATAAGCATGATTATTTATCCTGACCTGCTATAATTTGTTGAGATGTACTGTGCTCGCTCCTGTCCTGACTGGACCTGTTGAAATATTACAGAGGACGAGGCTGAGGCGTTCTGCCCTACTTACTACGGTGCCACACTAGATGAGTGCCCAGACTTGGACTAGCAGCAGGAGCCACTAGCTGTAGATGACACTCCTTTAGATTAGGACTGTCTTTTCTATTTGGGATTATTGTACTAGACTTTGAGATATTCTGAGATGTATTTATTTTAGACACTTAGAACTCTGGTTGTACCTCTGTAATTCTCTGTTCTGGATATTGTTATCTTTCATTATCTATCTATCTTACCTGTTCTACCTTAGCTGTGGTTGAGTTTTATATTGTGTTATGTCACCCCCAATCGGGGAGTATAACTGTTATTACCTTCAATTGTTAGATGTTGTGACCTAGGACAGCGTTCTACCGCCGACACTGCGGCGTAGGCTGGACGTACCCACGTCTCGTGCCCTTACTCTAGGGTGCGGGTCGTGACACTTCGTCATGAGATCATCGAATCACTAAGTAACATACAAAAAACTATAGTAGATTGCCTGGTAGTTGGGTCTCTTACCCAATCAGCATTAGAGAAGGCACAAAGCTCTAGGCTGGATGTGGTAGACATGAACAATGAGCATATAATGGTACCTTAGAGATATTGGAGAATCCGTAAGAGAGCACTATAATGAACTGACCGAGGAACATAGACAAACTAGCCCACAATACTATCGGCATGAGAAATATTCAGTACGGGTCTACATAGGTACATAAGCTGTCCATCTAACTATCTACACCTGGTGAGATCAGGAAGCGACTAACCATCAGTGGAACGAAGCTTCACATTGTCATGCCTGAGTCCCCAAAATACATAGAACCATGACACATAACATGCCAACTACGTATTTAACCAGACTATAGTCCGACTAAAATACGTATAAGTTGTGTAATTCAGAATAGGTGTCCAAGTAACACTACAAGAATTGCCCCATTTTACAATATTTTTGTGCAACGGTTATATGGGTGTTGCTGGAACTATTATTTGCAACAATCTAATAACGGTTCTAAAACTCGTTACCAAATTAAAGCTATTGGCAACGGTTAGAAGTGAACCGTTGCCTCAGAAAACCTTTTACAACGGTTTGTAAATGCTTGCTAAACATTTTTCTTTTTTACAACGGTCCAACGACGATTTTATGAAAATGTTGTCAGATTGAGCTGAATGGGCAACGATTATGCAAGGGTTTTACGTAACTGTTGCAAATATGTAAGTATTTCGCAACAATTAGTTTAAGCCTTATAAAAAGATTTATTATTAGCAACAGTTGCACAACGCTTTTTGTAACCTGTTGCGGATGGCCTTATTTTTTATAATGATTATGCAACGACTTTTTGTAAATATTTGCATTTTTTGTTAAATGACAAACATTTGTGATAACCATTGCCGAAATAACAATCAATCGTTGCAAGCTAGGAAGGTTTGTTAATTTATAATGGTTGCAAATTCAAAATCCAATTTAAATTAATTAATATAATTCTACATATATATACATATATTGATCTCGCAGTAGCTAGGAATTGATCAAAATTGTATCTCGATTTTGCTTGAGTTTTGGAGGGGCATTGGACCCCACATGGTCATTGTCTTTTTGTATGCAGCTCGGTAGGTCATCCGTGGAGGGGGGATGACCCTTTCTCTCGATCTCATAGCGTTTGGTTTGCTCATACATATCCGAAAGTGTCGACATATATTTTTAGAATTTTGGAGATATATATATATATATATATATATATATATATATATATATATATATATATATATATATAATAAGGGAGGTGAGGTGCCACCCTACCGTAGGGTGGCACCATGTCACCCCCCTATGCTATCATCATGCACATGGGTGCATGATGATAGAATGGGGAGGTGACATGTAGCCACCCTCCAAAGGGTGGCACCTCACCTCCCTCATCCTATATATATATATATATATATATATATATTTTTATATATATATATATATATATATATATATATATATATATATATATATATATTTTTTTTTTCCTTTTTTTTTTTTTTTTTTTAAAACCAAGCGGCCGTGTCAAAGACACCCAGCCACCGCCTGGCCCGGGGGCCGTGGGCGAACCACCAAGCCGCCCCCGTGGGGGCTCGAACTCCGTCCGATGCCCCAAGTGCCGGTGCGCCTAGCCACTTGAGCTACAAGCGCCCGGCATATATATATATATATATATATATATATATATATATATATATATATATATATATATATAAAATTTATTTTTATTTTTATTTTTATATATTTATATTTATATATATTTTTTATAAATATAATATATATATATATATATATATATATATATATATATATATATTATATTATATTGTATATGTATATGTATATGTATTTATATATGTATATATTTTTTGATATAACTAGATATATTTGATATGTATATATATATATATATGTATATATATATATATATATATATATATATATATATATATATATATATATATATATATATATATATATATATATATATATATATATTTAATATATATTTAGATATGTTGCCGTCTAAGCCGTATGTATTAATTTATAAAAATTTAACTATCAAATTAATGTATTTTTTCTCGAAAAAATTAAAAACCACTTGAACATATAACAAATCTTAAAAATATATACAAATTTGAAATTTAAGTAATATTTAAACCAACGACATAGTATTACCTATTAAACACATATTCAAAATTAAAAAAATATATTTTGTAACAAATGATAATTAAAATATTTTTAATATATTTTAATATAATTTAAATTTTTATATATCTAATCTTTTAATAATAACAATTTTTCTATATGTACAATGCACGTGAAGGTAGGGTATTCACATTTGGAGGAACCGACTAAACGGACCCAGACCAAACCGAATCGATGGTCCGATCGGATTTGTTCGACTGGATTTTATTAATAACCGACCAGTTTGGTTCAGTTATGGTTTGATTTTCAAAAATCGATTAAATCCAAACAAAACCAAGCGCACTATATACGATTTTTTCGTAATAATATGGAATTTTACAGTATAGTTATATAATTAATTATGACATAACAATTTGTTGTGATATGAATCATTTGATTCCTATGTGCTTTCAAATCTTTTGTGTTTTATCTCTCCCGAAATATGCGCCTAGGGAAGCGGCATGCCGTTCTAGCTTCAACTGCTTATAAATAGTTGCGAGGAGAGAAAGAAAGAGTCCATTGTACTCATCTTCCAAACTCCTCTGCCATTCTTTCTTCTCCGACGATGGCTCTCCGCAGGATCTTGGCTGTCGAGAAGGATCAGGCGCTCATGAGCTTCTCTATGCCACCACAGCGTGCTGCCATCCCATCACACGCCACTTTGTCGAGTATTAGGCCGCTGTGTGCATTATCGACGACCATCGATATATGTGATCTTGACATTAAGTTTTTAGGAGACGAATAAGTAGCCTTTAATTGTGAGCACTGACTTTATAGAAGGAGGTGCTTGTTTGAGCGCCTGAAGGCGCATAAATATAAGTGCCTGTCTGCTCGTTGAAGACGAGCGCCCAACTTCGAGATGGAGGCGCCCGTGAAAGGAGGGCGCCTGACTTCGAGAAGGAGGCCCCCGTTGAAGGCGAACGCCTGACTTTGAGAAAGATGGCGCCTGTTGACAGGAGTCATAATTCGAGAAGGGGGTGCCTGTTGAAGGCAAGTGCCTGACTTCGAGAAGGGGTGCCTGTTGAAGATGGGCGCCTAACTTTTAAGAAGAAAGCGCTTGTTGAAGGCAAGTGCCTGACTTCGAGAAGTGGTGCCTGTTGAAGATAGGCGCCTAACTTTTGAGAAGAAGGCGCTTGTTGAAGGCAAGCACCTGACTTCGAGAAGGGGCGCCTGTTGAAGATGGGCGCCTAACTTTTGAAAAGAAGGCGCCTGTTGAATATACCATCTAATTAATTTGCTAACTTCCTCCCTTTTAATACTTTGCAGGGAACCGGTTGGCAAGTTTCCCCAGAACCGGTATTGACAAATTTAGATGTCGTAAAGATGAATTGATCTGACACACAATCAGACAGCTCAGAACTCCCCATGTTTCAGAAGGGCCTCCCTCAGATGGTAGGAAGGGCCTTTATACATGGAGACCCAGAACCGGTATCGACAAATTTAGATGTCGTAAAGATGAATTGATCTGACACACACATCAGACAGCTCAGAACTCCCCATGTTTCAGAAGGGCCTCCCTCAGATGGTAGGAAGGGCCTTTATACATGGAGAGTTGGATGGTGGAGTGAACTCTAACCCGAGTATTTGGGTAGAAGAGTTCCTTTGACGGCAGAATTAGGAATCACATCACAAGAGTGAACGTATTCCTACATTCGTGAACGTATTCCTACCTTCGATGGAATGTTGTCATTCCGCCTCCATTTTCTCTCTTGCCTTTCTGAGAGAGAAGACCAGGAGTGATTCCATTGCCCTGCCTACCACTGAGGGCCGGAACAACAAAGAATTGCTACCAACAACATGACCAGATGGAGAAAAATCCAAAGATGTAATAGATTTCCATTAGGTCTTTGTTGTTACATTAGAATAAAAATCCAAGATGTAATAGATTTCCATTAAAATGTAAACATCCTTTTGTAGAGAAAGAGCGAAATAAAGGATGATTTTTGAAAGGAATATTTGTGGTTTTGTGGAGATGTGTCACTGGGACTTTGTATTTTCGTACCCACATGGATATTCATAACTTGAACAGTGAGTAGAACTTTAATGTATACCTGAATTTATCATCGTAATAACATTTATTTGATATATGAACCAAATGAGGAAAAAGTATCGTTTGTTTAAGTGTGCTTATCAGAGGTGTTTGTAGACGTGATAAGAACTTGAATAAACGATTCATTCTCGCGAGTACACATAATCAAGAAAATGTTTCCAAAGATAAATTGACAAAGATAAAGTTTCAGAGGTATGATGGACACGAACTTTATCATGGCAATCGGTCATAAGATCCTTTTTAAAGCAACTGGGCTTAAAAGGGGACGATGTGACTTTCCACGAGAGAGTTTGAATTGTATTCCACTGGAAAATTTATTGAGAGACACTTGTTAACCGGTGGGTCGATTCACAAGATGAATAAATTTGATGAATGACTGAACGATCACATCTTTTCAAGGAGAAATCGTTTCAGTTCTCAAGACAGACTATTTCATCTTTTTGCCTATAAATAATATGTAACTTTTGCACATGCTGCCAACAACTGCTCCTTTAGTACAAATGGCTTCTGAAGATGTACCCAAGGAGACTGACGTCGTCTTGGAGACTGAGATTGCCAAGGATGCTTGTTCTGACGAACCTCCGTTGCCCATTTAGAAAGAGGCGGAGGAAGGCTCGACTGCACCTGGACCGAAACAGGACGTTCTTGCTAGACTTGTGGAGCTTGGAAGTACTACTGAAGAAGAAGCTCTGAGAAAGGCTGCTTGCGAACTGTTTGTGTCGTCTGACAATAATATTTTCGAGTTCTTGCAAACTATGTCTTTAATCAGGAAGGCTCCGATCCTCGTTCCTCTCCTTGATTTTATGTATCTCTTTCTATTTTGACTATGCAATAAAAGGAGGTTTATTTACATTCTGTATTGAAAATACTTTGTTCATGATGTCTCTCTGTATTCATACATAGTATTTCTTGAGAAATTTTCCATTGATGGGCATCATCGCCACTCGACCGTCCATCCCGGTCAATTGAAAAGCTCCGTTTGAGAAAACTTTGCTTACAACATAGGGACCTTCCCACTTTGCTTCGAATTTGTCCTTGCTTATATGTATCATAGTCATAGGACGTCTGACAGTAAGGACTAATTTTCCTTTTTGGAATACTCATACTTTGACCTTTCGGTTGAAAGCTTTGGAGATACGGGCTTGATATAGCTCAATATGCTGTTGAGCTAGTAACCGTCTCTCATCCAGCGGTTCAAGCTCATGAAACCGAAAACGATCATTGTTCTCGGTCGTGATTTTATTGGTAATTGTAATTCTCAGGGATGGAATTTGAATTTCCAATGGTAATACAACTTCACAACCATACACCAAGGAAAAAGGTGTACAACCGGTAGGATTACGCACGGTAGTGAGATAAGCCCATAAACATTCTCCAAGCTTCTCACTCCAGTTATATTTATTAATAGAAACAAACATTTTGAGAAGTTTAATGATGGTCTTATTGAATGCCTCAGCTAAGCCATTAGCTGCAGGATTATAGGCCGTGGAAGCGACATCATCGATTCTGTTGTCATCGCAGAACTGAGTAAACTTCTGGCTGATCAACTGTGGTCCATTATCATGAATTCGCTGAGGGACACCGAATTTGTATATTACATGATGTTTGATGAAGTTGATGACGCTGCTGGTCTTAACTTCGGCCAAAGGTATAGCTTCAGTCCACTTCGAAAAGTAATCAGTTATAGCCAGTATAAACCGATGTCCTCTAGATAATGGTGGGTTAATAGGACCAATGATATCCATGCCCCAAGCTTCAAAGGGCCATGATGCAGCAGTTGGATGGAGAAATTTCGATGGTTAATGAATGAAGTTTGCATGGATTTGACAAGCTCGATATTTCTTTGCATATTCAATAGCATCTGATACCATAGTGGGCCAGTAGTAGCCCATACGTCGGATACGATCCTGTAGCTTAGGACCGGGCTGATGTGCTCCACAAACACCATCATGAGCCTCCCGTAGTATTTGTTTTGCTTTGTCTCCCGCCAGATAACGTAGGAGTAGACCATCAAACATTCGCTGATAGAGAGTCTTAGTGATATGATTGTAATAGAATCGGAGCGATCGCCGACGGATAGTTGTAGCTTCTTTAGGATCTTCAGGTAAGATGTCATGTACCACGAAGTCAATGAAAGAAGCTCTCCAGTCTTCACTGATGGCATTGATTTCTGTTGAATTGCTAAATTTAATATTGGAATTATTCTCGATGCAAAATAATTCTCTGTTAGTGATAACAACCATCTGCTGTCTTTCGACTGGAATTGCTAATACTACAACAAGATTAGCTAGTGTATCAGCTTCTGTATTGCATGCTCGCCGTACATGCTCAATGAAAAAGCCTTTGAATAATGTAGCCATTCTAACTGCTGCCTCGTGATATGGGACAAGATCCTGATGTCGAACTTCATACGTTCCTTTGACCTGATTGACGATCAGTTTAGAGTCTCCGTAAACCTCAACATATTCAATATCCAGCTGTTTAGCTAGTTGGAGACCAATGAGCAAAGCATTGTACTCTGCCATGTTGTTGGAGCATGATTCATCCAGAGAATAAGCTCTTTGAATAGCTAATCCATCGGGTGATATGAGGATAATTCCAACTCCAGCGATGATGGTGCCTTTGGGTCTGATTCTGGATGCTTCATCAAAGAATAGACGCAAAGTAGGAAATTCTTCAAAAATTATGTTAGATTCCAGGGTTTCATCAGGAATTTTATCATAGAGTTTAGACGTCTCAGGAATTGGATGAGCCGCTAGGAAGTTAGCGAGGGCTTGACCCTTAACAGACTTTTGGGGAACATACACCATGTCGTATTATGCTAATAATATGGCCCATGTAGCGAGCCTGGAATTGAGCGTACTGGGTTTCCTCATCAAAACTCGGAGAGGGTTGAATCGGGAGATGACATGAATGGTTTAGCCTGTGATATAATGTCGTGTCTTTTGAACAGTGAACATCAAGGCTAAACATTCTTTTTCTACCGGACTATAACGATGTTCAGCTCCGATCATCGTGTGGCTGAGATAATAGATAGCCTGCTCATGATCCTTTTTATTCTTCTGGGCTAGTAATGTACCCAATGAATGATCCATTGCTCTCGAACATACATCAGAAAGGGTATTCCTGAGACTGGAGGCACTAGAACTGGAGGGTTTCTCAAGTACTGCTTTATGCCTTCAAATGCTTGCTGGCATTCTTCAGTCCAAATGAAAGACACACATTTCTTCATGAGTTGAGTGAACGGTCTACAGCGTCCATAGAGATTTGAGATGAATCTTCTGATGTACGTAAGTCGTCCCTGGAATCCTCGTAGCTCCTTAGGTTGCGTGGAGGACGCATCTCTTGAATGGCTTTGATCTTCTCGGGATCAACGTGTATTCCTTTAGAGGTAATAACGAATCCGAGAAATTTGCCACTAGAGACTCCCAGGAATGATTTAGTGGGATTTATCTTGAGTTGATGTTGGCGCATTAGATCGAAGATAGTTCTCAAGTCTTGGATGTGGTCTTCCTTTAGACGACTTTTGACAGCAATATCATCGACATAGTATTCCACTGTCTTCCGTAAATGATCACGAAAGATAGTACTCATAGCCCGCTGATAAGTTGCACCAGCGTCCTTAAGACCGAATGGCATAACAGTGTAGCAATAGACTCCCAAAGGAGTATGGAAAGATGTATGTTTCTCATCTTCTGGATGCATCTTGATTTGATTGTATGCTGAGAATCCATCCATGAAAGGCATTCGTTCGAATCCGCAAGTATTGTCGATCATGACATCAGTGATCAGAAGAGGAAACTCATCCTTGGGACAAGCGTCGTTGAGGTCTCTAAAGTCAATGCAGACTCTGACCTTCCCCATTTTTTTCATAACTGGGATAATATTGGCGACCCAGTCGGGATGTTGTTCTTCTCTAACAAAGCCACAATAGATAAGCTTCTTGACTTCAGTTTCTATGGCATCCATCATGTCAGATCGGAATCGACGTCGTTATTGTTTGACCGGCTTTGCATTGGGCAAGATGTTGAGCCTGTGGGTAGCAATCCGAGGATCCAGTCCCAACATATCTTCATAATTTCAGACGAAGACATCAATGTATTCCCGAATAAGCTGAATTAATTCTTGTTTATCTGCTTCTGGGAGACTCTTGCTGATGAAGATAGGTCTTGGCGAGCCTTCTTCTCCAACATCGACCTGAATTAATTGATCTTCAGTAGGTGGTTCTCATTGTTCAAAATGAAGTTCCTACTGAGTGTCCATCCTTTGTGCCCAAGGATCTACTTCAGGAGTTTCCTCAAAGTCATCCTCGTCATCTTCCGAGAACTTGGCAGACACTATATTAGAAGATAGTGTCACTCGATGGACATGTCCGACACTATTGTCAAAGTCCCACGATATGGAGTCAAAAGAATTAGACCGTTCTTCACTGTCAGACTCAGAGGCCTTTGGAGTTGCAACTGGTGAAGTATAACCCAACCCATGCTTTATCCGACTGTAATATGGCAATGATTTCCCTTTCGAAACAGGGGTACGAATGGGAGTTCGTCTTCCTCTACCGCCATTAAGACCAGTTTAAAAATCATAGCCCATCTTTCGAATGATTTTTTTTCGATTGTCGACTATAATGATGTAGTTGTAGTCGTCAATTATCGTCTTTTTCATCCTTACTGTCGAGCATGGTTTCTTATTCTGTTCCTTTAGTAAAAAGTATAGGACTTTTCCCCCTCTTTCTGGAAGGAACTAGGAAGAAGGAATCTTGCACTGGTTCAAGCGATACTTCATTTTGAAGAGGTTGAACTGCTTCTATTGTAACTGGTTTAAAATTATCTAGTATATCCAAATAACATCGAGTATAGTAACAGACATCAGTATACTACAAAGGAGATGCTACTTTGTTGATCTGTGCATCATCATTTACAATATGACTTTTAGCCTTAGAGAGCTTAGTCAGATTGATAACAAGAGGAGGAGAAGAAGAACGAGGAGGAGGAGGTTTGTTACGACGAAGGTTAATAACAAGTGGCTCAGAAGAGGTGAGCTCCCTTTGTTTCCATCTTTCCAGCAGGAGGCTGCTTTTTATGACAGGAAAGATGAATGGTTAACATCTAGAAGAATAAGGACGAGAAGTACGTCCTTTAACTGGAATCACCAGGACGTCTTTTGAGGTATCTTTCTGATCTTCATCAGTGTCCATAGCCAGCACCACTTTCATAAATTCTTCCTTATACATCCGAGAATCATTACAGTATGCTTCGACGCCTCTGAAAGGGTTTAGATCTGCCACTTCCTTCTGGACTTCACCATTGACATCCACGTACTTAAAGCATTAGTGGAGAGTGGTTGGTACAATATTATGTTCGTGCAGGAATGGTCTTCCGAGCAGAGCATTGTAGGAGCCATGATTATCAATCACGTAGAAGGCCAACTTTGTGCGAAGATTGCCTATTTGAAGTTTCACGCGAATCTTTCCCAAGGGTTCGCTTTTGTCGAAATTAAATCCCAGGATTGTCGTGATAGTTGTGGACAGGTTGTGCACAGGGATCTTCAGAGCATCGAATAGAGTCTTTGACATAATGCTGAGTACAGACCCTAGGTCGATCAAGATGCGATCAACCTTCATAGTATCGACATATCCTGTGAAATAGAGAGGAAGATCATGACGATTGTCTTCTAACAACATATCATCTTTTGTAAAGATGATGTTGGGCATCAGCTTTAATACGCTATGACAATACAAACATGTGGCAGGTTCTTCTTCCAACTTTTTAAGGAGTGCCAGACAAGTATCAGCTTGTATCAAAGCTTTACTCAATGTTTCTCGAGTTTCCTTTGAGAGACGTAAGAGTTCAAAGATTGACAGCCTTGCTGGAGTATTAGCTAGTTGAACCAATATATCAAAGTTATATGGCTTTTCCAGCCCAAGGGATGGGGTCTTCTTCAATACTTTATTGAAGCGGGTAGGCTATTTTCCTTTGTCGGCCACCTTTGGTTTGGGAGGAGTCAGTTCCACTGGAGGCGATAAAGCCGATGGAACATTGACAGCTAGAGAAGATGATGTTGGAGGAGCCTCCGGAGCTGGAGCAGAGTTCTCTTGACCTTCTGAATAATCCTGCAAGTAGATTCTCCCAGACCTGGTACCGATTAAAGCTTATTCTTCGGAGACAGGTTCAAAGGGCACCATGTTACAATTCTTCGTACGTATTTTGGTTTTAGAACGTTTCTTCTGGGAGGATGAAGAGTTCGTCCAAAAACCTAAGCCGACACGAGATTGGTTATATGGATGACATATAGAAAGGGGTACTGGAGATCCCTTTCCATTATTCAAGCCGGGGGCCTTTTGTAAGTCATATCCCATCTTTTTCATTAGTTCATGAGACTGTGGACTATGCAGATGGAAAGTTGGTTGATATTTGGCTTCTGGCTTTGACAGTGCTATCTCAGAAGGGGAGGAAGGAGAAGAAGAATCTGCCGCCGAGATAAAGGTAGCAGTTAAGGTGGAAGGTGGAGTTCACCCAATGAAGTCATGTGACATGACTTGTACTTGGTTGCTTTCTTGGACTTTGTGGAGGAAGATGGTGCTTTAAAGTCCGATACCAAGTCTGGATGGATCCCCTTTCTCAGTAGAAAGAGGAACCAGACCATCAGTTCGTGCAGGTGGGAGATTCACAATCTCCATAGTAGTTCTCAAAATAGGGACAACACCATCCTGTACAAATTGAGCCGAAAAATTGCCAAATTGTAGAGAGACGACGTTAGCCGTCACAATCTTTTCGTCCTGCTGGAGAGTGATTGCGCCAGACTTGACCATCTCTTGGATCTTTCCTTTGAGCACGTACCATGATCGAGTCGGATGTCCAATAAACCTGTGATAGACACAATATTTAGGATGGTCAGTCTTACCGACTTCTTCTGGCCGTTTTGCATCCGGCAACTGAAGTTTATTGCTTTGGATTAGGCAATCGAAGATGCTCATGATATCATCCTCGTTGAAGGAATATTCTTCTTTCAGATGTGGTGCCCTCGGTGGTGGTATTATTTTGGTAGGCGTTGGCTGACTTATGTTGACGGCCAGAGCTTCTTTGCTTTTAAGATTGATAGCCAAAGTCTCTTTGTCTTTGCGGTTGTTCTGGCGACCTCCGTTGCTGGTTGTTTGTTGTTCATCTTTGTCGAGATTAGGCATCTGGATGCCTAACTGTTTGAATTTGTCAGCACTTTCCTCAGCTGCTTTGGCGCTTATTATGAAGGAAGGCCAAACTTGAAATTGAGTGAAATCCATCCACATACTAACTATAGGTAACAAGTTTGATTTGCATGTATCTATAGTTAATGCATCCGGGGTTCCCAAAGGCATTTTGAGTGCTTCGCGACGGTAATGCTCAATGAAACGATCCACGGTTTCGTTAGGCCTTTGCTTAATCTTGATCAAAGCCGACATAGTCATGTCGTTTGTTCCTTCGTAGAAGCGCTCCAAGAACATCTGTTTCAGAACTACAAAAGAAGTAATGCACCCGTCTGGCAAGCTGCGATACCAGTCATAGGCTACTCCTTTCAAGCACCCAACAAAGACTCTTGTGAGGAGAGCATCATTAGGTTGAAGTTGGTCGGTCATTATCTCGAAGTGATCGAGATATTGATTCGGAGATGTACTGCCATCAAACAACATTATAGTAGGAGGCTTATACTTGGGTGGAAATTGCATCTTTTTCCACTCAATAGGGTATGGTTGTTTGATACTCTGCACTGGTATGAAGGCGATATGAGGAGATTGTACCCCCAAACTAACATTGACAGGAGCAGATGTCGATATAGGTTCTTGGGTTGTATTCAAAACCGGTGGAACCGTGTGTTGAGCCATAATTATGGTGTGCATGCTAGCCACCATTTCGGCCATCGTTTTCAATTTGTCTTCTAGCATGGTGATTCATTTTTCCTGGCTAGCAGAACTGGAAGCATCCTGATCTTCTGTGATGGCATACACAGTTACCTCTTTGGCTATTGAAGAAGAGATAGTCTGCTCATCTCGCTGACGATGTCAAAATCGTGTAAAGAGCGACCCCCAGGATAAGAAATAGAAAGATTCCTTTGACCGATTATAGCTCGGCTCCTTGATCTGGTGTGTCGATAGACCCCATCAAATATGCGATGAGTACGAACCGAGGGTCTATGAGTACGGGTCCGAGACGAAGTATGTCTTGGGCTACCCCCAGCCTCATGAGAGCGATGAGTTGTCATGTTAATAGAGGCATATACTGACTCATCTTCTGAAGATACCTCAACAGGATGGGTCAAAGTTAGATGATCAAAAACTTACCGTTTGGCTACTTTGCTACAACACCTGATTGTAATCTCATGTGAGCTGCAATGATGAACTATTGGTGGAGATGGGGATACGGCCTTTCGTTTTTGAGAAATTAGATCACGGAGGTCGATTTTCTTAGTAGAAGAAGAGGGAAGACGTGGCCTGTTCCTGGCCTTGTTGGTTTCTTGAAGGTATAAGGAAGCGCCTAATTCAGCAGCATAAGTGAGGGGATTTTTAGCACTCATCCTTGGGTGCTTTGAAGTAGTAGGTGTCACCCTTTGAACATGATTCACACTGACATAGGAGAATTTTTGGCGCCCAGAACTTATAGGCGCCATTGCTTGTTCATCAATGGGGCGCACTTTCTGGTTAAGTTAGGCTTGGCGCTTGTTAAGATGGGTGCGCATATTAGCATCAACCATCATTTCAGTCTGTTGCACTTGGAGTTTTCCTCGTGCATTACGATTAATGCGCATGTGAGGGGTAGGAAGTATTTCCTTTTGTTGAGCGTGCAATCTCTCAGTGCGTCGGATACGACGCCTTTGAGCAGCCGTAGTGCCTTTGCTGAAAGATTCAGGATTTGGAAAAATTGATGGAAGAGAATGGGCGCCGTCAAGTGGGCGCCTATATCTTTGTGGCGCATCTCCCACAGAAGAACTAGGGATAATAGATTTGAGAGAATGGGTGCCCTCAAGCGGGCGCCTATCTCCAGATGTTGCGCCCAAAGATTTGGGCATCAAAGCAGAGGTGGGATCAGTGGTCTTGAGAGAATGGGCACCCTCAAGTGGGCACCTATCTCCTTGTGGTGCACTTGCAGGCTTAGGCACCCATCCTAGGCACCTCTTCAGAGAGTGGTTCTGCACTTTTACAGTGTGCCTAGCTTTGATCATAGTGTCTGTATGCGCCCTATTTGCAGAAACAGGGGCGCACTTAGCACCAGGAGCACTTAGCATCTTTTCGAACGCTGTTTGGTCGAATTTAACGACCAACATTCATTTCTTAGAGCCAATCGATGATGAATCGCCTTGAGTTGTCACTTTCTCGTTGGAGGAGAAGGTCATCCCCAGCATAGTCGCCATTTTGTTTGCAAAAAACAAAAAAGTGTTTTTATTACAAACTTTTAAAGAATCGTACACGAGTACAATGAATTCTAGGGAAGTACAACTGTAGGAGTTCGGTCTTGAATGACGTCCCTTTGACGAGGCGATTGTGGATGGAAGCAAGCTTGTCACTGTCTCTCGGAGCTTCTATTGACGAGGAATCTTCTGTATGGCTCGGCCGTGTAGAAGTATCGACAGAACTTCGACTTCGATTAACGGTTGAAGAACTTGCTCTTGAGAATTGGTGATTCACTAGAACAAAAAAAATCCTTTTAATGACGGCTAAAAAGCGTCATTAATGACAAATCATGACACTTTTTTTTTCAAAGCAACCGTTATGAAAACGGGTGTTATAAATGTTTTTTAAAAGCGTTATAAAAAAACCGTCATGAATAGTTTCTATAAAAGTATTATGAATAGTTAATATATTGTACACAATTCAGGACATTTTTAAAACGTTATGAATAGATAATATATAGGCTCAATGCAGCACATTTATAATACTTTATACTATTCAAATTAGCATATTTATAACGCTCTATACTGCACATTATATATTACATTCCAAAAACTTAACATTATGTATCACCATCTTTATTACATTTCTCAAAATAGAGTACATATCAACATCTTTATTACATTCTCAAAATAGAATATCCAAATACATATATATATTTACAACTACCAAAATTGTCCACATCAAAACTTGGCCACATCAAAACTGTCCACAGAACATGTAGCAAAATCGTGAAAAAGATAAAAACAAGGTTCAATATACTTTATAATATAATATGAAAAATGAAACTTTACATTAATGTAATAGATCATTATGACTGGTAAGAAGAATCAAACCTTGTGTTATGGCAAAGAATATATTATCTAGCTGAAACAATGCCATGTAATAAACTTTGAACCTCTTCCACTAAATTTGGGAACCTGAAAAACAGTGAAACACATAAAGGCCATCAAAATTTGTTTTATTCTGTATCATAAATACAAAACCACATAATGGTCATCAAGCAAATCTAGCTGGCAACATAATTTTGGGATTATAATTTGTAAATCATAGTTTAATGTATCGGCCGATATCGATACAATATGACTGACACCGATACGGTTTGGCATGTCCCAATCCGACACCAACCGATATCCGATACTGACCGATACCGGCATTGGGGGTCTCTTTTTCCATCAATTTAGCAAGTAGCATAATTTTTTTGGAGTAATCTCAATCCTCATTATGCTAATTCAACAGAGGTTTTCTCCAAGTACAGTAAACCTAATACAAAAACTTTCAGTTACTAAGCTATGCTTCCAGACTAGAGCCAGTTCCTTCTTTAGTATAAACAACTAAAAGAATTGCCAAATAGGAACAATATAGATGTTAAACTCATACTACATGAGTCTGGCAAATTCATCAATAAGACCAAATTAAAGTTCGTGTATATGTAAGATAGTTCTTGTGTAAACATGACCTGTACTTTTTATTTCCAAAGCTTATAACAAAATTTGAGCCCTAGAACTACTTCTAAGTTCTTTAATTCTAAAGCTTCTATGAACATTTCTATACATGGCAAAAGAGTTCCTCATTCCCCATAATTCATTCCATTCTGTATGCTAGACACTCAAATAAAATATAGAAATTTGAAAATAGAGCTCGGTTTTGGTTCGAAGTTAATTGGTGATGTTCGTTTATTAAGCATATGGCTCATATAAAGTGTTTGCCACTTGCTTCTCTGTCATTGATACAAGCTCAAACCAAAAACAGTAAAAATTCTCAGGTGATAGTATTGAGACTATAATATTACCTGACAGAAGATGAATGAATTGAAAATTAGGGTATTCAGTGTAAGACCAGCACTAGGGCCCTCCAGCTGGAATACTCTTTCCCCTTGCGTCTGGAGATACCATATTACGATAAACTAACAAATTGACTGACCCAAGATATTTCTCCACATCACATTGTTGATGAAATTTCCTTTCCTACCAACAGGTGTTCTCTTCATTAACTCATCATGAGGTGGTTCAGTGGCCAATGCAAGAGCTCCAAGAGTATCCATAATCATATTGACCCAGAGCAGCTGAACAGCTGTGAGGGGGGCATTTCCTGAATTATAAAATTGAATTTATAACAAAATCATATGGAGAAACTCAGTGATCTGGATCATTTTTGAGACAATGAGGGGTTAAATACATACCAGTCAGGCAACCGAGGAGAAATTAACGATTAAAGCAACAATGTTCACAGTGAGCTGAAACTGTACAAACTTTTGAATATTGATATACACGGAACGTCCCCATTTAGCTACAGTCACAATTGTTGAAAAATTGTCATCCAGAATGATGACATCGGCACTCTCCTTAGCAACCTGTATTAGATAATTCAAGAACCACAGTTAAGGTAAGGATTGATGGATCTGTTTGCTATGGCATTGCACTGATGGCAGGTTTTAAGAAACCAGGATTCTACTTTGGCAAGGAAACTGATTGGAAAGCTACCAATAAATAAGGTTGATCCACTAGAAATTAAAATTCTTAACAGGGAGAAAGATAAGGTAGACGATGGACTGATTTAATATTTATTGACTAACACTGGTTTTTCACTCAATGAAATAAAACGTATCATCATGAATTTTCAATGACAAAATAAAATCTAAATGACTTAAAATACAAAAGAGAAGTAAAAACATCATCTCCCATTGGATGGATTATCCTTGACCGGTCAGTGACTCTTCTTACTTAGTGGTAATATGATATCTAGGTAGAGTTACTGATTTGGCAGAATGAAAAACAAACCTAGTCACTACCCGAATATTTTTCCTAGAGTTACTTGACACAAAAAGTAACTTCACGGATCACTTCAAACTTTGGGTGGGTTGGGCTGGGTGTGCTTAGGAGGGGTTGTAAAGAATGTTATTCATCACAACCTCGAATTTAGGCCAATTGAACTGTGCAAACAGGGACCTTCTGAGTTCTGATTTATTATTATTTTGTGTTTTGTACCAAATGAGCAAATAGATTTGCAGTGTTTTACTTCCCGTGTCATAATCCTAATGACCGTGTGCATGAATTTATGTCACAGTGAAGTAGCTATGAGAATCAAAATGTTTATATTGTATTATATTATTTTGTGTTGGCTCAATTCTATTTGCATCTAAACACAAAAGTGCTCCATTTATCAAATAGCATTTCCATATTCAGATTGATAACCTGATAAGTTATTCACTTCAACACTAAGAACTTAACATTGAGGTAAAATGTCATATCATGCTAGACTGTATCCTTGACCAAATCTAGTACATATTATTCATCATTACCTTTTTGGTCATTCAAATTGGAGCGATCGTGGTGAACTTGTTCAAGATAGACTGGCAAAGTGTATGCTTGCTGATAACCAGTTCTTGGAGTGTCCGTGCTTCCTAGGTACTCAACCCAAGGGGAGGATGGAACTAACCAACTATACACTAAAGTTCTCCATAATGCATAAGAATGATAATGCTAAGTCCTTGACAAATAGAGCATCAAGTAATAACAAACACACAACTTACAATTGCTCTCATCCCTCCAGAAGATACGAAGGCGGCGCTCGCGCGACTCGACTGCCGGATTGCGTCCTCCAGATCCGTAGGCAAATCACTGAAAATCCAAAATAAAATAAAATAAATAAATAAACCCAAAAATAAAGGTTAATTAAAGAAGGAAAGAAAGTGTTCGTTAATAAGTCTTCGTTTTGTATGTAGAACCTGTCTTGCTCTTCTTCTTCATCGTCTTCTAGAACTTCCTCTGGCTGTTGGTTTTGTGATTCTGCGACGGGGGGACCTGGAGTGGCATCGGCGAACTTGTCGAACTTGGCTCATGCGGGGGATCCGGCGCGCGCGGGGAGGCGGACGGAGGTCCGCCATGGAGGAGCGACGTGGGGGTCCGTCGAAGACGTCGGCGAAGTCGACGTCGGAGGAGCTCCTCCGTTGTTGTTGGGTTGCGGGTAGCGATCCGAACGGATCTTGCATGAGGAGGACCCGATTGTCGTCCATCGGGAGAGGGAGGAAGAGGAGGAGATTGGGTTAGGGTTAGGGTTAGGGCTGGGATGAGTGGATGGAAAGTGGAGGAGGAGAGAAGAACCTTGACCGATACCACCAGCTCCCTCCCCATCTCCTCCTTCCTTTCTAACTAGGTTTAGGGTTTTGGATCTAGGGTTAGGGTTTTGGAGTTGGGGGAAAGGAAGGAGAAGAAGAGGAGGAGAGGAGAAGATCGACCAAAAGAAAAATTTTGTTGAAGCGTGGGGTGCAGCAAAGATTTTGCCAAAAACTAAACTTAAAAATATTACAAATTTGCCACCGTTCTAAAATATTAATAACGTTTTGTTTTATAAACGTTATAAAAAGTCCAGAATTAGTCCAAACCGTCATAGAAAAAAGGTATTTCGAACTTTGATAACGCTTTAGTATCAGGTGTCATCAATACGTCTTGTCGAGCGTTATTAATAGGACTTTTTGTTGTAGTGATTGCAGAAGATGGAAGTGCGATAAGTGCTCAAACTATATCCCTCCTCTCTGTCCCTGTACGTTGGGGGAGTGGAGCTCTATTTATAGAGCCAAGAGATAACCACCTGACAGTTATCCAAAGTAGGCGTCCTTTTTCTGGATAGGCGCCTAAGCCACTGGGCACCATGTTAAGCAGGGGTGTCTTTGACATGTGGCGCCTATACGGAATAGGCGCGTGGTCATGGCCAAGTGATGGGCACGTTCTTCAGGAAATTCGGAGAAGTGCACCACATTTAGTATGCATGGCAGATTAATACGTTAGCAGAGAACTGAATACTTTGAGAAAGTCGTCCAAGGAAGTAGGCACCTCGAGGAAAAAAGGAGGCCTAGGAGAACAGAACTCCTAAGAAATAACAGGCGCTTAATGGAGTTAGGTGCCTGAGAGAGACTGGGTGCCTAAGAGTGTTAGGCACCTACGAGAGTCAAATATTTTGAGCGCCTACACTAATGGATATTTTTATTTTCTGTTTGTAGTTTAACGAAGATGAGGATAAAGACGAAGATGGGCATGAAGAGATTTAATTTTTTTATTAGTCTATAGAACTATTTAACCGATATATCCTTATGACGTTTTGGATTAAGTTTTTTTTGTAAGCACTTTGAATTACATAAAGCTAGAAAATTTATGTCTTAAATATTGTTTGATTTCGAATTGAGTTTTTTTTTTTGTAAGCACTTTGAATTAAATGAAGCTAGATAACTTGTCTTAAATATTGTTGGATTCTTGGTTGATGTTTCTTTGTCAAGTGAAGTACAGTTTATATTATGAGAATGATGAATTTGATTCATTTTGGATCAATGATGGTTTGATTAATAGTGATATTATTTATATTTATTTTTACAGGTTGATGTACTAATGTATATTGAGAGAAATATTGATCAAATATTATTTTTAGAGAATAAAAGAAAATTTGCTGTAAGGGTTTCACAAGTGTTGCAAAAAACAAATATTTCAAATACCTACAAACCGTTGCAATATCCTTCTATACCCGTTGTTAATCTAAAGCAATTCTCAATGGTTTCTAAATTCATTGAAGATTAGTTGAATATAATTATTGCCCTACAAACTGAACTCGTTGCAAAAGCTTGCTTGAAATCGTAGCACTTAACTTTTTCATAACCGTTTTTCATATCGTTGCTTATTCTTTTCGCAACCATTACTTAATCATTGTCTTAAAGATTTATCTGCAATGGTTTTCGACTGTTGCCTATTCCTCGTAACGGTTTTTAATCGTTGCATGAAATATTTAGGCAACAGTTAGTAACCGTCATGCATTAGTCAATAGCTACATCGGTTGATTAATCGTTACCAAATATATTATTAACATCACCATGCAACTCTTACACATTAATGCCAGACCATTGCATAATACGTTATTTGCAACTATTTATTGAACTATTGCAAATATCTCCGATAACCGTTGCAAGAGGAATCTGCAACGCTCACTTTGACAATAGTTACAATAACCGTTGCAGATTGATTTCACAAGGCTTATATTGATTTTGCAACAGTTTTCGACCGTTGTAAAACATCCTTATTTCTTGTAGTAATCATAATAACATCCACAACAGTAACTACACTATGAACTATGAAGGATATAACTAAGGAAGAACATAACAAATGTCATCAACTATGATACCTGAAGATCACGATGAAGTAACTCCCAACACGTCTTTGTTAGATCTTAGCAAAAACATGGAAGAAAACCAGTAATAACCTGGAGAGATCATCAAGTCCTTATGGGACATAGTACATAACATGCAAGGAAAGACAGAAATATAACATGAAATAACTGCCAGTATAAAGAAAGAATATCATAAGGAAATAACTCTATAGATGATGACATGTCAAAAAGAAAAATAATACTAAGTGTGGCTACAATAAATCGAGTGAACTTAGTCCTGTGTGGTGCTCCTAATCCTATAGATAGTAGCCCTGCATGGTGCTCCCTAACTATAATAAATCTCTATCGTCGCCCTGTGCGTGTTTCAGAGTTGAGAGTCGTCAAGTAGCCAATCCTATTATCGGTCGAGGGTCAAGTCAAGACGAGACAGGACAAATTTAGGTAATTAGATCAAGTCAAGTCCAAGTGATACAATCAAGTCAAGTCAACGCACAAGAACACGAAAAATCTAAACAAATATAGTAGCATAGATCAAGTATGTGACATGAAAAGAAAGATATGTAGCATATAAGAAAACAATTAAATAAGTTATCATGAAACATTTACAAAAAGTCATGTGATGGTACAAGAAATAAATGGAGATGAACAAGAATAAGTGATAATAAACATGCAGCTTGGTCGAATTACACACACACACCACATAATACACACACACACACACACACACACACACACACACACACACACACACACACACACACACACACACACACACACACACACCCCACATAATTGGGATGTGTGTGTGTGTGTGTGTGTGTGTATCTTGGATGCATTCCAAGCCTAATTGGGATTTTGTTTGACTTTTGGCCAAATTAGACTAATGCCAACTAGACTACATACGTAGATATTACCTATAAATAGAAACCTCCCTAAATGGAAACATATTAATTTAAATAAAAATAAAAAATATATATCTACATGGAGATATTTGTATGCACTACATGCCTGCATGGGTTTGGATTTGGTTCGGGTCAAGTTTGAGCTAGTTTGGTGTAACTGGTTGTTCTAAAAAGTCAAAAGCCTCTATCAAAATTTAGTTAAACCAAATATATGGTTTTAGCCACAATTTGACTTATTTCTATACAAGGGACATAAATATGGCTAGGCCATCCCTACTATGGCTAATATGCTAGTCATGGCATAAGACTACACTAGCCATGCCATAATTCTTAATCAACATACATCTCAAAACTCAGTTATGATTAAGATTATATATATAGATAATAAATATGATTTTAAAATTAAAAAAAAAATCCAAAATTGACTATTTAGGCCAAATAAATAATTTTTTTTCCAAATATGGAGGTACAAACATGAAGCTCCAAAGGGGTGTCAACTTGCCTAATATTTATAAGAACTATATCTCCACTAAGAAATAAGGCTCCCTCGAACTCTCTGCAATCTCTAAAGCCACAAAATATCATAATCTATTAAGGTCCTTTATATGAAACTACTGGAGAAGGTATATATGCGTTGTTGTAATGCTCATTAATCATCAATTGTGAGTCATCTACATAGAGCAAGAGAAGTATAATGTTCCTTTGCGGTGAAAACTGCAGAAACAAAAAAAAGATCTCGAGAACTCCGATTAATACATGCCTATGTGATAGTACTCATGAACACTCTGTAGTGCTCCGCTCCTTGCGGTCCATTTTGTAATACCTATGGCTTGCTAACTCAGTCTTGGCTGAGTTTTGTGGAAACCTTTGCTGGTATCGATTGATCACAGATGAAATACAATGAACCTTTCCAACTGATGGATCTGTTGGAACTTTTGGTTTAGTTCCACTTTGTAAGTATTTCAAATACACCATAGACAAAAGGAAAGTGACTTTTGTTTAGTCCCACATCGCTTAAAACCCACACTTGTGAGTGGGTATATATATGTTTACTCCTTCTACATGGTTGTGATGAGTGGGTAGTAAGAGGGGTGCTCGCGCGCCCGGGGGGCAATGGGCTAGAACTCCAGAAAACCTTAATGCGCATGTGCGGGCACGTCGTATGCGCAGGGGGGGTGCAAATCCGGGCCGTTTAGTCTCGCGCGTAGGCGGGACACGACCCTTCTTTTTGCATTTTCTCTTGGGAGTGAGCCCGCAATTTATGCGTAACCGCTATTACTCATTCAACACGTCTCATACATGTTCCTGATTCTCCTCCTGAGATTTGGTTCACGATCTAACAGTATTAGAGTTTTGCAACTCTATTTATTCGTTCGTTCTCCACTTTAGAGAACATACCGCTGAGATCCAAAATGACCAAATAGAGAGAGATCAGAAACGCTGCCATTCGTCTTCTTCCCTGTTCGATTGTAAGTTGCAGATAGGTACTGCTATCTGTAACTCGTTGTTGTATTCCGGAGGAAAGTCGCCGTTCGAGCCTTACAGTTACGATAAGGGGCGAATCTTTTCTTGAGGACAGTGATTCACACGTCTCAACGATTCCGAGTTCTGTTCCACGAAGCTTCTACACCATTAATCTCAAGAAAAGATGACTTCTCAGAACAATGATCTCGCTGCTGCTGCTGGATCCGTTCAATCTCATTCTAGGCTTCCTGACGTTTCGAAGATTGAAGTTTTCAATGGTACCCACTTCAAACGCTGGAGGGAGAGGATCTACGTCTGCCTAGACGTGCTGAACTATGCGAAGTACCTCACTGAACCTGAACCTGAAAAGCCGGCGGCTATGGAGTTCGATTCGGCTAACATAGAAGATGCTGCCAACGCTTTCGATGATTTCCAAAAGCTGCACGATGAGTGGCAGCAAAGAAACAAGGTATGCCGATACACTATTCTAAACACCTTGTCCAATGAGATCTTCGATATATACTATTCATATAAATCAGCTTACAAAATCTGGGAAAATATGAATAAGAAATATATAATCGAAGATGCTGGTACTCAAAAATACGCTATTGGAAATTATCTGAAATTCCAGTTTGTTGACTCTAGAGATATCTCTTCTCAAATCATTGAATTTCAAGTTCTTTTAAATGATTTGAAAACTGAGGATATTGAACTCCCTGATGCTTTCGTCTCTGGTTGTTTGGTTGAGAAACTACCTGAATCATGGAAAGACTACAAGGACAAGGTGAAGCACAAAAGGAGGCAGATGAGTCTGGAAGACGTGATTATTCATGTCCGGATTGAAGAGAAAAACAGGAAACTTGACGCAAGATTAGCTACGGAGTTTGACTCTAAGGCTAATATTGTGGAAGGTAATCCCAGTTCTGCTTCTAATCGGTTTAGGAGAAATCCTAAGAAAACCGATAAGAAATCTTCTATTCCGAAGGCTAACAATTCCCGTCCTTTTAAGAAGAATAAAGGAAATTGTTATGTTTGTGGAAAACCCGGACATCATGCTTTTCAGTGCAGACACAAGAAGGATGGAGACAACAAAGATGTCACTCCGAAAGCTAATATAGTGAAGGATGATGTCTTTGCTGCTGTTGTCTATGTTGTGAACATGGTGGCTGAGAAAAAAGACTGGGTTATTGATTCTGGAGCAACCCGTCACATCTGTGGTGACTTAAAGTCTTTCTCAGAGTACACCCAAGTGAAAGATGGAGAAGAACGAGTCTATATGGGTGACTCTAGGCCTGTACCCGTCCTGGGAAAAGGCACAGTTCTTCTCAACCTGACTTCTGGAAAAACCCTTTTACTGGGTAATGTACTGCATGTTCCTGACATTCGCTGCAATCTAATCTCTGTGTCACTTTTGGTTCAAGCTGGAATCAAAGTGAACATGGAATGCAACAAGGTAGTGCTTTCTAAGAATGAGACATTCATAGGGAAAGGATATTGTAACCAGGGTTTATTTCTTTTGAATGTACTCAAAACTGTTATTAATGAAAATTCTGCTTCTTCTGCTTACATGGTTGACTCTTTTGATTTGTGGCATGGTAGACTAGGACATGTTTCTGCACCTTATATTAAGGAAATTAGAAAATCTGGTTTATTGCCTAACATCACTAAACCAACGAATGATAAGTGCGAAGTATGTGCTGAAGTTAAAGCCATCAAAAAGGGTTGTTTACCTGTTGTTTCTAGAGATAATACTGATTTACTTTCCTTAGTTCACACCGATCTTGCTGAATTTAGAAGCTTAATGTCTAGAGGAGGGAAATATTATTATATTACCTTTATAGATGATTACTCTAGATACACGAAGGTATATCTCCTTAGAAATAAGCATGAAGCAGGTGAGATGTTTCTGAAATATAAAGCTGAAGTTGAGAATCAACTAGATAGGAAAATTAAAAGGCTTAGGTCAGATAGGGGAGGTGAATATGAGTCTAATCCCTTTGCTGACCATTGTGAACAACTTGGCATAATTCATGAGACTACCCCTCCATATTCACCTGAATCGAATGGGGTAGCTGAAAGAAAGAATAGAACCTTGAAAGAGATGATGAATGCTATGCTGGTTAGCTCAGGTGCACCCCTGAACTTGTGGGGGGAAGCCATCATATCTGCTTGTTTTGTTCAGAACAGAATACCTTATAAAGCAACTGGCAAGACACCCTATGAGTTATGGAAAGGCTATACGCCTAACCTAAAATATCTCAAAATGTGGGGGGTGCCTCGCCAAAGTTCTGTTAGTAGGACCTAAAAAGACAAAATTAGGTTCTAGAACTGTTGATTGAGCGTTCATTGGTTATGCTAATAACAGTGCTGCTTATAGATTTTTGGTGGTTAAGAGTGACTCTGACCAGGTTGCTGTCAATACTACTCTGGAAACCAAAAATGCTGATTTTTTTGAAACTATTTTTCCTTGAAGACTAGTCTCGAAAGAACTGTTAACCATACCGAACGTATCTCTGAGACTCCTGAAAATTTAGAATTTGAATTGAGAAGGAGTAAAAGAGCGAGGATATCCACCAATTTTGGTGATGATTTTCACATGTTTCTTGTGGATGATGATCCGATAACCTATGATAATGCTATGCATTCTAGAGACGCACCTTTCTAGATAGAAGCAATCAACAGTGAGTTAACCTCAATTATGTCTAATCATACTTGGGAAGTTGTTGATTTACCTCCTGGTACTAGAGCTATAGGTTGCAAATGGATCTTTAAGAAGAAACTAAGAGCAAATGGCTCTATTGAGAAATACAAGGCTAGGTTGGTTGCGAAGGGATTCTCCCAGAAGAAAGACATAGACTATTTTGGCACTTTCGCTCCCGTGACACGAATCTCTTCTATTAGGATTTTAATTGCATTGGCAGCAGTTCATAAGTTAATTATCCATCAAATGGATGTGAAAACTGCTTTCTTAAGTGGTGATTTAGAGGAGGAGATTTATATGTCACAGCCAGAAGGTACTATTGTACCGGGTAGTGAGAAGAAAGTATGCAAACTAGTTAAGTCTTTATATGGGTTGAAACAGGCACCTAAACAATGGCATGAGAAATTTAATTCTGTGATGGTGTCTAATGGATACCTGATCAATGATGCAGACAAATGCGTATACTATTAGTCTTTTAATAACTCTTATATTATGCTTTGTCTCTATATGGATGACATGCTTATTTTGGGACCTAACCTTGATATTATAAATGAGACCAAAAGATTTTTCGCTTCAAATTTTGATATGAAAGACCTTGGTGAAGCTGATGTAATCTTAGGTATTAAAGTTGTAAAGACAAAAGATGGTCTTACATTGTGTCAAGAACACTATGTCGAGAAGTTTTTGAAAAGATTTGGATATTATGACTGTAAGAGGGTGTCGACGCCATATGATGCTAATATCCATCTTAAGAAAAATAAAGGACATAGTGTCTCTCAGAAAGAATATGCCCAAATTATTGGTAGCTTAATGTACTTGATGAACTGTACGAGGCCTGACATAGCTTATGCTGTTGGCAGACTGAGCAGATATACTCAGAGTCCTAGTAAGGAACACTGGGTTGCCATTGAGAGATTAGCCAAGTACTTAAAAGGTACCATTAATCATGGGATATCTTTCAAAGGGTCGCCACCTGTGTTAGAGGGTTATTGTGATGCTAACTGGATCTCAGATTCAGATGAGATCAAATCCACTAGTGGTTATGTGTTTACCCTTGGTGGGGGTTGCAGTGTCTTGGAAATCTACCAAGCAAACATGTATAGCTCGTTCAACCATGGAGTCCGAGCTAATCGCCTTAGAGAAGGCATGTTCTGAGGCTGAGTGGCTTAGAAACCTCTTAGCGGATCTTCCTATTAGTGTAAATGCTCCTCCTCCTGTGCCTATGCATTGTGATTGTCAAGCTGCTATCGCAAAGGCAAAGAGCAAGATTTACAATGGGAAAAGTAGACATATACGTCTAAGACATACAGTGGTTAAACAGCTGTTAAAATCCAGAGTTATATCCTTGGATTATGTGAGGTCAGAGTTGAATTTGGCCGATCCTCTGACCCAAACCACTTAATAGGAGGCAAGTGGAAGATACGTCGAGGGGAATGGGACTTATGCCTAAAACAGAAAACAAGAGTGATGGTAACCCCACCTATTTGATTGGTGATCCCATGACTTAGGTTCATAGGGGTAAGAACAAGTCACTGGTTGTTTTGTGTACTATCGACTATTGTATTTGAGATGTTCCATTCCTATGACGAGATAGTACTGTATTTATGAATACAACTACTGCAGTGAGAAGGTTGAGCTTTGCTCTTAATAGAATCCATATCCCAAATCTTGAGGTGGTGTGTCTAAACTGCAGTACACACTTGATGGAAATCTACCTATACGAGTGAGGAATTGGGTCGGTTCCTATGAAAGCCTTTGGCAGGCTTTCTAGAGCACTCATGAAAAACCAGGAATCAGCGCAGGGCCAAAAAGCGCAAAACCGCAGAACAGTGAAGTACTAAGAATTACAATGTGGATGCGAGTCCTCTGTTCACATTTAAGGTTGTTGGTTCATAGAAACTTATTTCACCAACCTCCTGTGAACAAGTTTTGCTATGCTAATGGCTGGTTCATAGCTGAAAGGCACCAGTACTTAGGCATTGTGTTCGTGCTACGGCTAGTAGATGAGACAACCACATATTTCAAAATATGTGGAGGAGGTGTAGTCGGTATAGACATGGCATGTGTGGTGTATTTTGAAATAGTGGGGGATTGTTGGAACTTTTGGTTTAGTTCCACTTTGTAAGTATTTCAAATACACCATAGACAAAAGGAAAGAGACTTTGTTTAGTCCCACATCGCTTAAAACCCACACTTGTGAGTGGGTATATATATGTTTACTCCTTCTACATGGTTGTGATGAGTGGGTAGTAAGAGGGGTGCTCGCGCGCCCGGGGGGCAATGGGCTAGAACTCCAGAAAACCTTAATACGCATGTGCGGGCACGTCGCACGCGTAGGGGGGTGCAAATCCGGGCCGTTTAGCCTCGCGCGTAGGCGGGACACGACCCTTCTTTTTGTATTTTCTCTTGGGAGTGAGCCCGCAATTTATGCGTTACCGCTACTACTCATTCAACACGTCTCATACACGTTCCTGATTCTCCTCCTGAGATTTGGTTCACGATCTAACAGTATTAGAGTTTTGCAACTCTATTTATTCATTCGTTCTCCACTTTAGAGAACACACCGCTGAGATCCAAAATGACCAAATAGAGAGAGATCAGAAACGCTGCCGTTCATCTTCTTCCCTGTTCGATTGTAGGTTGCAGATATGTACTGCTATCTGTAACTCGTTGTTGTATCCTGGAGGAAAGTCACCGTTCGAGCCTTACAGTTACGATAATGGACGAATCTTTTCTTGAGGACAGTGATTCACACGCCTCAACGATTCCGAGTTCTGTTCCACGAAGCTTCTACACCATCAGGATCTGCTTCTATTGAAATAAGTCCTAGAGTTTTCGTTGGATGTTTCTTTTGCTGCTTGATTTTGATGAATGTATTTTCGTGCTAGTTTTCGATGATTGGTTTTCATTGTTCAGTTTTATAGCATTTCGCATTCATCTCGAATCTTGAGAGAAAGAGATCGAAGTATGCTAATCAAATATTGGCACCATTGTAGAACGCTTAGGCGGAGCATGATCGATGCATGAAGTCCTTCGTTCTCTCAAATAAGATTTAATCTTGGTGAGTCACTTTGACCGAGCTACCATTTTTTACGCCTTAATAAAATGATCTGTAGTCCAATTTTTGTTGCATTTCTGTGATGAACGATACCATAATAACAAAAAATAAGAGAAGATAAATGAATTGAATCAAATGATAGATCATGTGCTTCTATTTAATCTGTTTTCGTATAAATAATTACATGTTTACTATGAGTTTGCTACAAATGTTTAGACGTGTACAACAGACTTGTACATGTTGTAATAGAAGAAAGAACTATCATAAAGAAAGGAGCTATAGCTCTGTTACAACCAAAAAGAAAGACACGAATGGACGTGTCGTTTAACTGTTGCATTGTTAATATTTATCTGATAGGCATATAGATTATGCATTGGTCTTAGATAACTTGTACACGAGGTAATTAGGTCTTTCGGGCAGTTCCTGGGACACTGGGAATCGCTCAGCCAAGGAGAGATTGTTTAGGCACCCTGAGGTAAAAGATATCTCGCTATCAAGGGGTATTGTATCGTGTCCATTAGTGAAGAGCTGAACCATGGAGTCACAACTGCTAATAACGAGGAATTACCCGTGGACCACCATGTAGTTGGGTTCGTGCATATAATCAGTTTTGTTGCAAACCTAACACAAGATTAAAGAGCTAAAGTATGCTTTATAGATATGCAAATTGTGCTAATCTTTGTCTTGTGCAGGGATGGGTCACCGACCATGGGTAAGATGTGTTATAAGTGATGATTTCTTACTGTTTATGTTTTTTTTTCCTTATGAATTATTTTAAAAAGAATCTAGACAAGTAGAAAGATCACATAATAATATCTGCTAGCTTCATTGTATATTTAGTACAGACTTATGTGAGTTTGGCCACGACTGCTCACCAATACGTGTTATGTACTGACCCACGTTGTGGGCACCATTTCAGATAAGCATGAGACAAAAGGATAGTAGGAGGCGCTAAGAGCTGGTCCAATTTAGTAGAATTTTGTTCGATCGCCTCGAAGTTTTCATTTTCAGTTCAACAATTTCATTTGAAGGTGTTTTGGTCTTTTGTTTTAAAATAAAGGGATATGATGTATGAATATTGTGGCTATGTTTGAAAGAGTTCTAAAAGAAAGGTGTAAGCCAATCAGGGCATTTCAAGTCGCAAGCAATGTATTTTGTATTCCTATCAAGTTATCAATAAAAAGTACTTTCTATCTCAAATCTCTGTGTCAAATATTGATTTCTTGCATTTAAATTCTGCTTGCGTTATGTATTGTTTAGTCTAGTTTGTGTTGTACAAGATCTGGCCTTGTGCAAACGCAACTTAAACATACACGGCATCAAGCCCAAGCAAGGACAATCATTTCTGCAAAGATCAAAGCGAGGACGACTGATCCTGCGGGATCGGGGCATGACACACTCAAACTAAGCTTCAGGAGCATGTTTGAGGCCATAAATAGTTCGAAGCAAGTGATAGACATGATAAGGTAGTGTAGTGAGGCCGAGAGGAGGCTGCATGTAGAGAACCTCTGATAAGGTACCATAAAAAATATTCTTTACGTCCATCTGATATAATGACCAATGGTGAATGTTAGTAACTGCTAATAAAGATCGGATTGTAGTCGTCTAAGCAACTAGGACAAATGCCATATCATAATCAATCCCGTGCACCTGTGTGAATTCACATGAAACTATCCAAGCCTTATGTCGCTCAATGGATCCATCAGGTCGATAATTGACCTTAAAAATCCATTTTCAACTGACTTTCTCGACCCCCTTAGGTAAAGGAACGACATACAAGTCTCATTCTGTCTAAACATATTAATTTTATCTGCTATAGCCTCTTGACATTCGTGGTGCTGAATAGCCTCCTGCCAAGTCCGAGGCTTAATAGAGAATGAAAAGAGGAAAGAAAGGTAAAAAGTATAGAGAGTAAGGCATGATAGTAGCAAAGCCAAACTGGTTTGGGGTCCCAGTGACATCAAGGGTGAAGCAAACTTGTGGTTAGCGCTCGTATTGTGGCCGACCAACGAGTGGAGATGTAGAAGATAGTGAAGGAAAGGTATGACATAAGGTAAGGGGGAGGGGAAATAAGTAGATGCAGGATATAGGGAAGGAGGAGGTGAGGGAGATGGATATGGAGGAGTAGAGACCAGGATATTGATAGAAGAAGGAATAAACTAGCCAAAGGAGTAGGGTCAAGAGAAACCATAGGATGCACATGTGGTGATGCATCAGAGGGCTCGAGAAAATAAAGATCCTGAGGTGAGGGATCATAATGAGGAGATTCCTCAAGAAAGAAGACATAATTGGAGATGTGAAGACGACATGCCAAGATATCATAACAACGATAACCCTTGTGCTCAGAACTAATGCCAAGTAAAATACACTTAGTTAACGAAACAATGAGCTTCATGTTTTTTGTTGGAGGGAGAAGAACATGGCATATATTAGAAAGTTGCAAAGCATGCTATAATCAGGGAAGAATAGTATAAGCCTTCATGAGGGGTCATCCTAAAAAGAACATAAGAAGGAGTGTTAAAATCAAATTAACAGGATCAAGATAACTCTAGCACAAAAAGTACGAGGAACAAATGAGGACAAGAGTGGACACGAGTAGTCAAGGATGTGATGGTGCTTGCGCTTAGCAACCCCGTTCAATTCATGGGTATGTGGATAAGACGGCTGAAAAGAGTGTTGTGAGTAGACAAGATAGACCTCATCATTGTAGTGTCTCACTCCTAGCATCAACATTATATATTAAGATAAATGTCAGTTTTTTGGCTCAATTAAAATGAACCCTTCAGTAAGCGCTTCCTTGTTGGGATATGAAGACATTTTATCATATGGTGAGTAGGCAAGACTTCACTTTCTAATTCTTTTACGATTAATAAGAACCTGTAAGAATGAATGCATGCTTGATTGCTAAGAAGAAGTCCGTAATCACTAGAATGATAGTACTAAACTTTGCATGCCTGAATAAAAGAAATTGCATGCTTGTGCTGAAAGATCTATTGTTATGCTTGCTAAGAAAGATGGAATGATTACATGCTAGAGAATTAGACTGATATTACTATTAGAAGAACCATGTTATGCTTGTTAATAAAAAAAAAAGAGAATGCTTGTATGTTCCTTTATTATATGCTATAAAAGAGTACAACTTCGTGCTTAAGTTACATAATATTTGGTAGAACTATTGATATGCTTGTAAAGTAAGAATGATCTCATATTCTTTTATTGTATGCTATAAATAGAATTGTATGGAAAGAACCGGTATTATTGTAAGAAATATTTTGAAAGAAGTAGAAGGAAGAAAACGACGTGGTCATATGAATGAAAGAAAGAAAGGAAGAACAGAGCTACGACTCTATAGTTTCAAAAAGAAAAGATCTAAATTTTTAGTTATTGTTTGGTTGTTGTATAGTAGTATTTTATTTGATAGAAGTTGTATTCATGCATTAGTCTAGACTTTTGCACAACGTATACTTGTTAATTAGCCCAATGATTATATCATGTTTTTGAATATGACTAATCGATTAAGTTTAACATTATGTTATCACTAATATTCATGCAATCACAATAGTGTTGATACTTAAACTTTGCATTATTCTAGTGTGTATTGAATTCTTTATACCTGCTACTATGCATATTACTTTATTTGCCTAACATGTTTTTTCATAAAAGTGAGCAAGGAAATATGCAATAAAGATTATGATAGGCCAACGATGACATATAGGAGAATATTTTTGAAGCACCTACGACATCTCAGGGGCCTCCCTTGCCCCGTCAGCGAATGGGGTCTTGGGGGAAGTACCCCCTTCTAGGGGGTTTGGGGACGAAACCCTAGCAAGGTATTCTAATCTTGTGATTTGTTTATCTTTGGACAACTAACGTCAAGAAAAAAACCATCATTATATAAAGGAAGAAGACAAGCCATGCCATCATCTGTTGCTCATGTCTTTATATTTTATTTGTGTATTTGATCTTTATTTAATATGTCTCAATGTAGATCGGCTTCGTAGTTGGCACTAGAGAGCTTAAACCCAATCCTACCCATTATATTTTAGTCCATCATATGAACCACTCCACAAATATAGACCTGATCCAAAGCCTAAATTGACCAAAATAAGTTCTGGTCCTATGGAGACCAAACTCGATCGAATTCGGGTCGAACTCTCTCCCCTTAAGACCCAGTTTTTGTTGACTTGTTCATTCCAGAGATCAGGGATCAAACGTTCAAATTTATCAAAGTTGGGGGACCAAACTCTGCCTGAACTCGTGTAAACCTCGTCAAAAATAAATAAATAGAATAATTAAATAAGTGTTTTTTGAGTAATTCTAAATCATATTATATAAATAGCCTTAGTCATGGTTAAGATTTGTTATGCATATCGATTAGGAAACATGGCATGACTAGTGTAGTCGTATACTATGACTAGCATATTAGCATGGTAGGGACCACATAGACATGTCTCATATATGAAAACAAGTCAAATTGTGGCGTAATCCATAAAAAAGGGTTATATAAATATTTACTATGCATTTTTGACTTTCTAGATATTTCGATTGCACAAAACCTATCCAAACCAACCAAAATCAAATCTAAACAAATATATATTTAATGCATACAAAAATATGCCATAAATATATGGTTGCTTTATATATGCTCATATATATTTAGATAAGATACTATTTATTCATAAATATACAAAAATTTCTATATATAGAACTTCCTATATAAGCCTAACCAATTACCTACTAACTAACTACCTACCTACTTTCTTAAAACTACCAACAACTATCCCAACCCCTTGGCCAACCCTTTCTCCCCTCTTATATGCACCGCCTCCCTATTTCTTTATATTCATCCAAAACAAACCCATTCCAAAAGCACATACATATATATAAATGCTATCTAATAAAACCCTAACCCTCACAAATTTTCTTTCACTTTCTCCACTCTTGGCCATTAGTACCCCCTTTCTCTCTGAAATTTCGGAAGCCCCTAGCAACACAAACCCTTCCATAGTCATCCACAACATCACAAAGCATCTCCTTTCCATCTACAACACAAACCACTTCCATGTTTCCATCTAAACACTACCTTTTCTCCATCTTTATATTAAAACCACACACCACCACCTCCATCACCATCAAAACCATCATCTTCATCACCTCAAGATCAAGAGAAGGAGAATATCAAGAGAAGTAATAAGGAATGCACCAAGAAAAAGGAGCAATCAAGAACTATTTCTAACATTTCTTGGTAGGTTCTCCAAAAACTCTTTTCTTGATTCTTTTTCGTAGTATAATCTACCACCTATTAGATGTCAACTCCACCTTCTAATTGGTCATGTATGCATAATAAAAATTGATCATAACCATATATGAAAGATTAGGTGTCACGCCCTGATTCAATGTTCAAGTAAACGACCCGAAGGTCCTAAACATTTCCAAGGCAGCATGCCGCATTCAATAATTATTCGATATCCATCGACTCATGCATTCGATGCACGCCTCGATTCAGTATTTCAAGTTCTACGCCTTAGTGTTCAATGTTCTCCTACTAGTGCATTTGATGCACGTCTCGACACGATCTTTAAATATGCTAGACTTATGTTCATTCCCTCTGACTTGTGTACTAAGGCACACCTCAATAGAGTATTCAATATTGTAGCTTACTAACTCGTGCATGGAGGCACGCATTTGATTGATGTTCAATGACTTGTGCCTTGAGGCACGTTTTGATCCAATTGTTTAATATCCCTTGACTCATGCATTTGATGCACTCGTCGATACAGTTATCAATTGTTCTTATGGATAGCGTGCCGATGCACTCGCCATTGCGATGATCTCGTTGTTCATTGGTGACTCGTATATTTAATGTACGTTTCACTTTAATTATTCTATCTAGTGTTCGATATGCACTACGATATCTCTAAATCGAGCCATGCTTGTGGACTCGATAGGTCAACTTAGCATACAATGGTATATTTTAGTTAGGCATGACGGAGTAGAAAAGAAGGGTCAAAGTCCTCCCACCTTATATTTTGTGAGCTGATACGACTCGATTTCATAACTTTGTTGCACGGCCATCTCTTCCGACTTAGCCATTCGAGCACTTTATGCTCCGTTGAACTACTCAACTGATTCAGCCTACCGTACCCATGCGTCAGTTCGTTGCGAGACGATACTTTGGTTTTGCGGACACCGTTGCAAATAAGGCACAAGATCGACCTCTTATAATTCAGCATCAAAGCTTAGCCTGCACACGAAACCAACTAAAATCAATTCTTATTCAAACTGGACTTATGCTTTGCATCGATTCAATTTATTGGGGACTTCGAACGACTCAATGCTTTCTCGTTCGGTCCAACGTAAGTTCTTTGCATCGATCTGACTCGATGCATTTCTCGGGTCAACGTAACTCTTGTATCGATTCGCATCGATACTTCATCGGGTCAACGCAACTCTTCGAGTCAACGACTCAACATAATATACCGTGCGAATGGGACATTACATAATATACCACTCAAAACAAGGTTCATCATCGAACCGAAACTAACACTCAATCAAAGTGTTTCTCTCGATCATTTTTACGATCTCGTCTCACTATCGTTGTTCTGTTTCAAATATTCGTGCAAGCTTTCATTAACGTTCATAGTTTTTTCTACAACTAGATTTTAATTGTCTGCATGATCATTAGTGACACAGGAATATTTGTCTAGAATTTGTTGACACTGACCATCAGCTAGCAGACATCTTTACAAAACCATTATCAGAAGGTCGATTCAATTTTATTCGTTGTGAATTAGGCATTCTCGATTCGTGTTCTGAAGCACAATGAAATATGTTGTTAAAAATGACACATTTTTCTTGCAGTGATTAAAGTTGAGATTGTTTTAGGTAATGAAATATGTTGTTAAATATGTTTCCCACTCCTGAAATATGTTGTTAAAAATGACACATTCGTGTTCTGAAGCATAATGAAATATGATGTTAAATATGTTGCCCACTCCTTTTAAGTTGTGGTTTTGATTTTTTTTCCATAACCCTATTCGTCCAGAGCCAACCAAGCATCCCCCTCCTCCTTCTTCTTTCATCTTCCTCCCCAAAACCCTAATTTTTTTAGAAACCCTAACCCTAATTTTCTCCTAAATTAAAGGGTTTCAACTCTCGAAACATGGGATCTAAAGGTTTTTCAAGGTTCTCTTCCATATTTATCCATCTTTTTGAGGTATAACTCTCAACTTTTCATGTTTTTCATATGGCACCTAAGTAATTTTTCAAGAAAAGAGAAGAGTTGAGACATCCTAATCTAACCCTCCTCAAGATACAATGCCCAATTTATTTAGCCCTTCGGAACCCGAATGGCGCATTTGTTGGATCTTTGTTTAGGAACTTAGAAGTTTCTTGTGAATTGGTTTGAGGATTTCCAGAAAAAAAAACCTGTCACCTCCGTTTTTCGTTATACGTATTTTTAGTATACGTGTACGGAATTCCGACCCGTAATCAAACTTATCTAGCTTAATCTTACATGACTTGGTTTATTTTGACTTGGGTTCGGCTTGGGTTGGTTTGTTTTGGTTTAGGGTGGTTCATCATGAACCGAACCCCCTACCTACCACCATCTCCATTTAAAGCCAATTACTTTCTCTCTTCTTCACTTATTCTCATTTACTCTTCTTCTTCTCTATTAACCTCTCCTCTAACCTAAGAAAACTCATAGGCAAGTGCATCTTGCTTCCACATGAGAACCCATTTTTGTGGTTCATTTATCTTTCTTTCGTGATTCTAAGATAGTTTAGAACTTGACATTTTGCATTTTGAAATTTTATTTTTTGTAGATCTAAAATTTTGCCATTCTCGGATTTTGGTGGTTTTGATCTATCAAACTTCCTTATTTTTAAGTTTTGATCGTTCCAGGTTGTTGAGATTTGTGTTATACCCCATTTTGATCTATGTAAGTTCCATTTTTGTATTAGATTGAAGGATTCATGGAATTTGGAGTTCTGCAGT